>CAUYQU010092555.1:0-114101 GCA_963574635.1 Cheracebus regulus
CTATTTTTTTTTTTTTTTAGACAGAGTCTTGCTCTGTCTCCCAGGCTGGAGTGCAGTGGCGTGATCTCAGCTCACTGCAACCTCCGCCTCCCAGGTTCAAGTGATTCTTCTGCCTCAGCCTCCTGAGTAGCTGGGATTACAGGTGCCCACCACCATGCTAATTTTTGTACTTTTAGTAGAGACGGGTTTTGCCATGTTGGCCAGGCTGGTCTTGAATTCCTGGCCTCAAGTGATTTGCCTGCCTCAGCCTCCCAGTGTGCTGGGATTACAGACATGAGCCACCGTGCCTGCTGCTAATACTTCTGAGTACATTTTGTATCAGTGTTTTAATTACTTTCTATGTATTTACTCATTTAATTATTGTCAGGTCTGCCAGTCTCTAGCTTTTGGGATTTTGTATCATACAGAGATCTCTGATAATAATTAAAACAGTAAATATATAATTCCAAAGTTATGTTTTTAAATATTCACTTGTATTTTTGCTTTTTCTTTTTTTGAGACAGGACCTTACTCTGTTGCCTGGGCTGGAGTGCAGTGTTGCAGTCATGGCTCACTGCAGCCCTGACCTCCGGGACTTAAGCAGTCTTCCACTCTCAGCCTCCTGAGGAGCTGGGACCATAATGCTGGCCACCATGCCCAACTAATTGTTTAGGTTTTTGTTTTTGTTTTTGTTTTGGTAAAGATGGAATCTCGTTCTATTGCCCAGGCTGATCTTGAACTCCTGGGTTCAAGCAATCTTCCTTCCTTGGCCTCCCAAAGTTCTGGGATTACAGGCCTGAGTCAACTTTCCCACTCTGTGTTGTTTGTTTGTGCGTTTGTTTTTATTTGACACAGAGACCCAACATGTTGCCCAGGCTGGACTTGAACTCCTGAACTCATGTAACCCTCCCACCTCAGCCTCCTGAGTAGCTAGGACTACAGACATGTGCCACTGCTCCCAGCTTACTGTTTTTTAATGAAATAGGAAGGTGCTACATATGCTTATTTTATACATTGCTTTTTTTAAACATAAAAGTATATCATCTCCTCCTGTGTTATATAGATTCTCCTTATTCCTTTTAGCATGTACATTGTAGTCCATTATGTGGATGATTCATAATTTATTTAACTAGCTAGTCCCCCGTTGATAAACATTTTAATTATTTGTAGTTTGGGTAGTTATACTCTAAAGAATAGACAAAAAAGGAGGCGTTATTTAATCCTTCATAAAAGATCAATAAACATGCCCTTCTAAATACACCATCACAAAGGCATATAATCTCCCGTAGGGTTAGTGAGCTGGTTGAAGTTAATGAAGTGACTTCTTTAACTGTGATAAATTTTTAGTGCTATGAAAAAGCAAGTCTGTAGTCTATGAAAACAAAGTAAAAGGTTTGATGGAGAAGGGACTACTTCAGGAACGTGTGATCGTTTATGCAAAGACTTAGGCACGGAAGAGAGAAAGCACCTGTATAAAATAGAGATTATTCCATTTGTGAAGAAGGACAAGGACATGTAAGTAGATGTTAGAGTTGGAGAATGTTTCTCTTCATCTTGATTTTTCTTGTTTTCTATTTCTCTCTGTTTAAATATTGACTGAGTGTCTGGTGTTGACCAGGCCTGATATAATGCTGGTGAAGACAAAACCAGTTCTCCTCTCAGAAAGTTTTCTTTCCTAATGGTGACGGGCAGACAGGAGCTAGGAAACTCCAAAAAAGCTTATTCGTTTTTTAATTCCTCGTACCTGGCACAGCATTTGGCTGTAACAGTAGACATTCTGTACATGACTCTCCTAGCATCTAAAAGGTGAGAAGACAGGAAAAGCCTTGCAGCAATTCAGATGAAAGTGGTCTGTGCAGGCATGGCGAAGGGGAGAATTTGTTATCAATTCGAGTCATGTTTTGGTGTTAAAAACTGGTAGCTACCTATGTAAGCAGCATAATAAAAGTCAAAAATAAGTCCCAAATTTTACTTATAGATGTATACCAAATATATGCCTGCATATGGGTTTGCAGAGGGGCAGTATACTTTACATAAAAGCAAAGACTCGAGTGTTTGTTCTTCATGGAAATGGCTCATTAAATTTGTAATTGGCAGTGCTGAAATCAAATCTTGCTCCTACATTTGTTACAGGTTAAAGGAGCTGAAAATACGAAGATTAATGCGTGCAAGAGGAGATGGACCCTGGTATCACTTTGACACAGTTGATAAGGAACTTATTGATCATTCTCCAAAAGCAACTCCTGACAATTAAGCATTTTTTTCTCTAAATACAAAGTATATTCTCTTTATTGGAAAATAAGTTAGTAAATATATTCTGTATTTTTGTTCTCTGTGAAAAATAAAAGAGCTTCTGACATTACTGTTTCTCAGTGTTGTTTCAGATTACAGCTTTTGTTTGGGGGGTTTGGCTTCCAGTCCCTGAAGAAGGTTTAAAATGCACTAATAAAAACTGGAGAACCAGGAATTTGTGAACTCCTAAAGCTGTAGCAACTTTGAAAGGTAGTGTTTCGTTTACCTGACACATGGAAGTTATAGAAGTCTGATTATGTTAAGCGCCAGTCATTACAGTATTTTGTACAACTATACTGTAGATGTCTGTTATTGAAAGGCAACTTCAGATTTTAAGTTCTAAAAGTATTGAACCAACTCTGTAAAGTGTTAACTCCTTAATAAACAGATTTTCAGTAGACGAATTTTAAAGTTTATAATGCTTTCATGTTTTTTTAGCCATATATTATTTTTAAAACTACACACATATACACAGACACGTACACACATGCACACACACACGCTCTTTTCCTAGATGCAATCTTGGGGATCCCTTAGAGTTCTTTTTTGTACATATGTGTACAAAAAACAACTGTAAGGGATTCCTGCAGAGATTATAAAATGTGAGTAGAAGCTAAAAATGACTGTCATTTATCACGCATTTACTGTCTGCTAAACACTGTATTAAATAACCGCATTTTTTGCCGGGTGCGTTGGCTCACGCCTATAGTCTCAGAACTTTGTGAGGCCGAGGCAGGTGGATTGCCTGAGCTCAGGAGTCTGAGACCAGCCCAGGCAACATGATGAAACCCCGTCTCTACTAAAATACAGAAATCCAGGTGTGGTGGCATGTGCCTGTAGTCCCAGCTACTTGGGAGGCTGAGGCTGGAGAACTGCTTGAACCCGGGAGGCAGAGGTTGCAGTGAGCTGAGATCATGCCATTGCACTCCAGGCTGGGTGACAGTGAGACTCCATCTCAAAAAATGAAAAGTAAAAAAACTGCATTTTTTAACGTGCTTTTCTTTATTTTTTGTTTGATACAGTTGCACCGTTGCCCGGGCTGGAGTGCGGTGGCATGATCTCAGCTCACTGCAACCTCCGCCTTCCGGGTTCAAGCAGTTCTTGTCTCAGCCTCCGAAGTAGCTGGAATGACAGGTGCTCGCCACCGCATCCAGCTAATTTTTGTATTTTTCAGTAGAGACGGGGTTTTGCTATGCTGGCCAGGCTAGTCTTGAACTCCTGACCTCAAGTGATCTGCCCGTCTTGGCCTCTCAAAGTGCTGGGATTACAGGCATGAGCCACCATGCCCGGCCAACATTATTTTCAAAATGAGTTATGAGGTATTATGTTACTCTTGAGTTTTTCACATTAGAAACCTGAGGCTCAGCTTTTAAACACAAACTCAATATTTACAAAAATACACATTTAAAACATTGACACTTCAACTTCCAAAATGGCCTTTTAGCTTAAGCCTTCAGGATTTTCAAACCCGTAACAGCTTATCAATGCGTCTCATCTTAGAAATATGTTCTACATTCTTTATGAAAGTAAAAATGAATCCAGGTTTCCTAAGATTCAGGCCAGTGGGTCTCTATTTAAGGTGAAATAGAGAATTTATTTTTTGCTGCCTAAACAGACAAATGAAACGCCATAGGCCATTCGTTCAACAAATATTTTCATTACTTTTACTGATAAGTACTTGTACATGTAATATGTTGTTTTGACACATGTATGCATGCATGATGCCCAATCGGTATTTAAGATATCCATCACCTCAAACCTCTTCCCTGTGTTAGGAACATTTATTTTGAAATATACTATAAGTTATTGTTAACTATTATCTACCTACTGTACTATCAAATACTAGAACTTATTCTTGTATCTAACTGTATTTTTGTATCCATTAACCAACTCTTCTAAATTTCCTACTCTCCCCTTCTCTGCCTGGCCTCTGGGAACACCTTTCTACTCTTTGCCTCCATGAGATCCATTTTTTTTAGCTCCCACATATGAGTGAGAACATTCCATATTTGTCTTTCTGTGCTTGGCCTATTTCACCTAACATAATGACCTCCAGTTCTGTCCATGCTGCTATAAATGACAGAATTCTGTTCTTTTTCTTAGTATTGTTCATATATATCACCTTTTCTACATCCATGTATCCATTAATGGACACGGGTTGCAAAGGGGTTGCTGGATTAGATGATAGTTCTATTTGTAGTTTTTTGAGGAGCCTTCATACTGTTCTTCACAGTGGTTGTTCTACCAACAGCGGATGAGCATTCCCATTAATCCACATCCTCACCAGCATCTGTTATTTTTTCCTTTTTACAAATGGCCATTTTAACGGGCGAGACGTCATCTCAATGTGGTTTTGATTTACATTTCCCTAATTACAGTTGAGCATTTTTTTAACTTAGCTATTCATAGGTCTTTTGAGAAATGTCTATACAGATTACAGATCTTTTCCCTTTTTTTTTTGAGATGGGGTCTTACTCTGTCATCCAGGCTGGAGGCGATCTGGGTTCATTGAAGCTTCCACATCCCTGGCTCAAGTGATCATCCCACCTCAGGATGACCCAAGTAGCCAGGACCACAGGCAAGTGCCACCACGCTCAGCTAAATATTTTGTAGCGACAGAGTTTTGCCATGTTGCCCAGGCTGGTCTTGAACTCCTGTGCTCAAGTGATCTGCTCACTTTGGCCTCCCAAAGTCCTGGGACTACAGGTGTGCCTGGACTTTTTGTTCATTTTTTAATCAGGTTATTTGTGTGATTTTTTTGCTATTAAATTGTTTGAGTTCCTTATGTATTCCAGTTATGAATCCTTTGTTAGATGGTGTGCTCGATTATCGTGTTGCTACAAAGAAAATCTTGAAGCTGGGTAATTTATAAAGAGAAGGTTTAATTGGCTCATGATTCTGCAGGCAATCAATCGGACAGGAAGCATGGCACCAGCAGCTGCTCAGCTTCTGGGAGGCCTCAAGAAACTTTTACTCGTGGCAGAAAGCAAAGCAGAAGCAGGCACATCACATGGCGAGCGACAGAGAGAGAGAGAGAGAGAGGGGTGGACGAGGTGCCACGCCGTCTTTTAGACAACCAGGTCTCTCCAGAGCTCACCACTGTGAGGACAGCATGGTGGGATGGCGCTGAACCCCTCAGGAGAAATCTGTCATCCTGATCCCATCCCCTCCCGCCAGGCCCCACCTCCAACACGGGGGATCCCATCGCAACACGAGGTCTGGGGGGGCAAACATCCAAACTCTGTCATGTGGATGCTTTGCAAATACTTTCTCCCATTCTGTAGGTTGTCTCCTCAGCTGGTTCGTTGCTTCCTTTGCTCTACAGAAGCTTTTTAGCTCGATATAATCCCATTTGTCTTTCGATGCTTTTGCTGCCTGTGCTTTTGAGATCTTACCCAAAAATTCTTTCTTCAGACCAATGTCTTCTAGCATTTCTCCAGTGTTTTCTTTTAATAGTTGTATGGTTTCAGGTCTTACATTTAATCTTTAATCAATTTCGAGTTGATTTTTGTTTGTTTTTTGAGATGGAGTCTCGCTCTGTTGCCCAGGCTGGAGTGCACTGGTGCGATCTCGGCTCTCTGCAGCCTTCTCCTCCCGGGTTCAAGTGATTCTCCTGCCTCAGCCTCCCGAGTAGCTGGGACTGCAGGCACGCGCCACCACGCCTGGCTATTTATTGTATTTTTAGTAGAGACGGGGTTTCACCACGTTGGTCAGGATGGTCTCGATCTCTTGACCTCGTGATCCGCCCGCCTCGGCCTCCCAAAGCGCTGGGATTGCAGGCGTGAGCCGCCGCGCCCGGCCTCGAGGTGATTTTTATATGGGTGAAAGAGGGGGCTCTCGTTTCATTCTTCTGCATACGGACATTCAGTTTCCCCAGTACAGCTTGTGGACGAGACTAGCGGCTATATGGGACCTTCTGTGGTTCCATATACATCTTAGGGTTTTTTTTCTATTTCTGTGAAGAATGTCATTGGCATTTTAATAGGGATGGCGCTGAATCTGTAGATCCCTTTGGTCAGTAGAGGCATTTCACAATGTTATTCCTCCCGTCGATGAGTATGGCACGGCTGCCTTTCTGTTTTTTGGCATCCTCTTCAGTGTCTTTCACTGGCGTTGTTGAGTGTTCCTTGCAGAGATCTTTCACGTCTTTGGATAAATTCATTCCTAGGTTTCTGTTGTTTGTTTGCTTTGTAGTTATTGTAAAGGGGATTGCAGCAAACACTTTTTGAATGCCCACTGTATGCACTTAATACAGTCAGGATCCTTTGGGGTTGCTGCATTTTCTTATTTCCCCAGAAGAGGGATGCCACGGCCAGCAACTCCCACGTATTGTCTTGAGAATTCTCTAGGGCATCTACCGCCTCATAATTCTGCCTAAGGGCTTGGGAGAAAGGCGTGTTGTCTCTCAAGCCTCTGCTTATGCAAAGCAGTTTTGTAGAAGACGGAAAGGAGAGTTGAAGCAGAGAGACTTGTACATGGTGGTAGTAAATGATACCAGATCTGTACACATTGATGTATTCATGCTGAAAAAATAGCCTACAGATTGCTTTGTAACAGTTGTAGGTTTTACTTTATGTTCTCTTTTCTACTATGATAAACGTAAGAAAAGCTTAGGATAAAAAATACGGAAAGTATACAATAAATACTGATGATCATAGCACTCATAAAGACATTTCGGAAATTTCCTCCAGGCTTTATTTAACACAGCTGGGGGCATGCCTAAGAAATGGGATCGGCTTTTTTGGGGAGGAGAGTATGGCTCATGCCTGTAACCCTAGGACTTGGGGAGGATGCGGCAGGCGGATTGCCTGAGGTCAGGAGTTCGAGGCCAGCCTGGCCAACATGGTGACACCCTGTCTCTACTGAAATACAAAAAAGTTAGCTGAATCTAGTAGTGTGAATCTGTAATTCCGGCATCTCAGGAAGCTGAGGCAAAGGAGTTGCTTGAACCCGGGAGGTGGAAGTTGCAGATCACAACACTGCACTCCAGCCTGGGCGCCACAGCAAGACTCCGCCTCAAAAAAAAAAAAAAAAAAAAAAAAAAGTAAAATGAAATAGGATTGACTTTGGAAAGTATCTTTACAATTTTTAAAAGTGTTAAGTAAAGCTAATCTATGTGTTTATATTGATTCTTATGCTAACCTTTTTTTTTTTTTTTTTTTTTTTTTTTTTTGAGACGGAGTCTTGCTCTGTCCCAGGCTGGAGCGCCGTGGCACAATCTCGGCTCACCGCAACCTCCACCTCCCGGGTTCAAGACATTCTCCTGCCTCAGCCTCCCGAGTAGCTGGGACCACAGGTGTGCGCCACCAGCCCAGCTGATTTTTGTATTTTAGGAGAGACAGAGTTTCACCAAATTGGCGAAGATGGTCTCGATCTCCTGACCTCGTGATCCACCGGCCTCGGCCTCCCAAAGTGCTGGGAGGACAGGGACAGGCGTGAGCCACCGCGCCCGGCCGAACACTGTCTAATCTCACCTCCTACAACTTCTTCCATCACTCGGGCTCACAACTGTGCTAAGCACCTTCCTCCTCCCAGGATAGGCCGCGTCGTCACGTCTGCCACCGCCTCTGCCATTCGAATGACTGGCCATATTCTCATTCTTCAGGCCACAGCTCCGAAGCTACCTCCTTTAGGGAGGCAAAGGGGAACACACGCCATCCTAAATTCTTCCACAGGATGGCATTAAAAACACTATTGCGTTTTCTATTGCATTGCAGGTCTTACTGACCTGAGAGCTCCTTGAGAAAAGGTGCCAAGCTTCTTCATCTTATTACCCCAGCTCATTCCACACCCTCTGGAGCACAGCAGACACTGAGTGAAAATCCGTTGAGTGGATGATACTTGGGTTTAACACGGTTTGCGGCTATTTTTATTATTTATCATTTTTACTTTTTAGACAGAATCACTGCCACCCACACTGGAGTGCCGTGGCATGATCTTGGCTCACTGCAAACTCGGCCTCCTGGGTTCAAGGGATCCTCCTGCCTCAGCCTCTGGCGTAGCTGGGACTACAGGCGTGCACCACCAGCTCCAGCTGACTTTGTATTTTTAGTAGAGACGGGGTTTCTCCATATTGGCCAGGCTGGTCTCAAACTCCTGACCTCAGGTGATCCGCCCACCTGGGCCTCCCACAGTGCTGGGATTGCAGGTGTGAGCCACGCGCCCGGCCCCTAGTTTTGCATTACTCATATGGCCGGTGCCATGCTGACTTTCTTTTACCGTACACGTGGTGACAAAGGAGAGGGAAGACGGAGCCTCTGTGATGAACACACCTGGCTTCCAGGTAGCTCGCTCCTCTTGGCACAGCTGCTGGCATTTCCCCATGCAAACCTCCAGCTTGCTTATGTATGCAGCTCCATTTTACAGGCTGTTCTTTGTTAGAAAAGAAATGATTTGGGGGCTGCTTTTGTTGAAAGGGAAGCCATGCTGAGAACTCTATCACCTTCACTATCTGCCTAATTTCTTTTTAGCTTCAGTATCACTAGCTACTCCGGAGGCTGAGGAGGAGGATCACATGAGCCCAGGAGTTCGACACTGCAGTGGGCTATGATCATGCCACAGCACTCCAGCCTGGGCAACAGAGCAAGATCCTGTCCCTTAAAAAAGAAAGTGAATATCATGAAAGACAAAGAAGGCTGTGGAAATCTTCCATATGAAAAGAGGATCAAAAGTCATGCGAGCAAATGCAACGTCGGACACTACACTGAATTCTGTAGTAGAGTGAGAGATACGTTATACAGGACGTTATTAGACCGACTGACAAAAGCTGGAGTATGGAAGGTGGATTGGATAAAAGTATTATATCAGAGTGAATGTAGGAGTTGATAATGCACTGTGGTTACACAAGATAATATCCTGGCCTGGCGCGGTGGCTCACGCCTGTAATCCTAGCACTTTGGGAAGCTGAAACGAGGGGATCACCTGAGGTCAGGAGTTCAAGACCAGCCTTGTCTACATGCTGAAACTCCCATCTCTACTAAAACTACAAAAATCAGCCGGCCGTGGTGGCACACACCTGTAATCCCAGCTACTCAGGAGGCTGAGGCAGGAGAATCGCATGAATCCAGGAGGCAGAGGTTGCAGTGAGCCGAGAGCGCGTCATTGTACTCCAGCCTGGGCGACAAATGCGAAACTCCATCTCAAAAAAAAAAAGCATATTCTTATTCTCAGAAAATAGACACTGAAGTATTTAGAGGCAAAGGGTCATGATGTATATAATACCCTCAAAATGGTTCAGAAAAATATTATATATGTACATACAGGTGTGTTAATGTATGCATTTATATATAAATATGCACACATACATACATATATATACATGTGTTATGGGCTGAATTGCGTCCTCCTCAAAAATCGTATGTTGAAGTTCTAACCCCCAGTACCTTAGGATGTGACTGTATTTGGAGATAGTCTTTAAAGAGTTAATTAGGTTAAAGTGACATCATTAGGGTGGTCCTAATCCAGCCCACTGTGACTGGTCCCCTTTTATGAAGAGGTAACAGACACACAGAGAGAACAGACCTGGTGAAGACAGAAGGAGAAGACAGCCATGGACGAGCCAAGGAAAGAGGCCTCAGAAGAGCAACCCTTCTGACACCTTGGTCTTAGACTCTGGCCTCCAGAATTGTGAGAAGGTAAATTTTGCTGTTTAAACCATTCAGTCTCTGGTACTCTGTTAGGAGAGCACTGGTGGACCAACACTACACACACACACACACACACACACACACACACACATACACACACACACGGTGTATATACAATACATAGTCACACATACACACATACACACAGTGTATGTACAATATTTAGTCACACACATGGTATATATACAATATATAGTCACGCATAGACACACATACACACACAGTGTACATACAATATATAGTCACACATAGACCCACACAGACACACACATGGTGTATATACAATATATAGCCACGTACACATGGTGTATATACTATAGTCACACATTCACACACACAAACATACACACGGTGTATATACAATATATAGTAACACACATACACACAGTGTATTTACTATATTTAGTCACACACACGGTGTATATACAATATATAGTCACACATAGACACACATACACATGGTGTACATACAATATATAGTCACACATAGACACACACATACACACGGTGTACATACAATATATAGTCACACATAGACACACACATACACACAGTGTATGTACAATAGTCACACACGGTGTACATACAATATATAGTCACACATACACAAATACACACATGGTGTACAAACAATATATAGTCACACATACACACATACGGTGTGTATACAATAGATAGTCACACATAGACACACACATACATACACAGTGTGAATGTGTGACTATCTATTGTATACACACCGTGTGTGTGTGGCTATATATTGTATATACACTGTGTGTGTGCGTGTATGCATGTTAAAAGAAAACTAGGCAGGGCACAGTGGCTCAAGCCTGTAATCCCAGCACTTTGGGAGTCTGAGGTGAGTGAATTGCTTGCGGTCAGGAGTTCGAGACCAGCCTGGCCAAAATGGTGAAACTCCGTCTCTGCTAAAAATAAAAAAATGAGTAGGGCATGGTGGCACGCGCCTGTAGTCCCAGCTACTCAGGAGGCTGAGGCAGGAGAATCACTTGAACCCAGGAGGTGGAGGTTGCAGTGAGCTGAGATTGCATCACTGCACTCCAGCCTGGGGGACAAGAGTGGTACTTTGTCTCAAAAAAGAAAAATAAAAAAAAGACCAACTAGTCAGATTCAGTCAGTTTAACTGAGCAAAGAAGGATTTGCGAATTATTGGGCAGCCTCCCAAGCCAGAGTAGGCTCAGAGGCTCCCGCACAGCCATGTGGTGGAGGAAGATTTATGGACAGGAAGAGGAAAGTGACACACGGAAAACGGAAGTGAGGCACAGACACAGCTGAATTGCTAACGGCTTGGCATCTGCTTTATTTGAACGTGTTTGGAATAGTTGGCAGCCTTTGATTGGCCAAAACTTGGTGATTGGTGCAAGAGTAGGCTACAGTCTGTTTATAATTCCCTTTAGGTTACAGTTCATGATGTGCAGAGAAACCTTTAGGACAAACCTAAAATATGTAAGGAGGTAGCTTTAGACTAAACTTGATTTAACAGGTCAGACTATCACTGTTATGACTCCAGAGAAAGGGAAAGATTAACACCGCCCTGACGGTCAGAGAAGTCCTGACCAAACAGGAAGGGCAGAGAAAGGAAAGGAAAGGCCTCAGGTTCCTGGAGGGCGGGAGGGGTAGGGGGTACATCTGTGCATATAGTACCCCACAAACTGCCAGGTGTGGCGGTGTGCCTCTGTGGTCCCCGCTGCTTGGGAGGCTGAGCTCTCTCTATATCCCCTTGGGTGGTGGGAAGAGAGATGGAGACGTGCTGTAGTAGAAGTATACAGATGTGTGATACAGAACGCAAGGACACTGGTACTAGTGAGCCCACGTCCCTGGAGAAGGCAGCGAGCCCCTGAGGAAGCCTGCCTTTGGCACAGCGGCACAGTTGCCCAGTGTGGGGCAGAAGCGAGCACTGGCACCCTTGAGGTGAAGATGTGAGGAGGGAAATTTCCAAGAAATATAGAAAGAACCTCATCTGAAGATTAAAACGGGGTACTATATTCTAGATATATATATTTTTTGAGATGGAGTCTCAGTCTGTCCCCCACGCTACCGTGCAGTGGCGCCATCTCGGCTCACTGCAACCTCTGCTTCCTGGGTTCAAGTGATTCTTGGGCCTCAGCCTCCCAAGTAGCTGGAACTACAGGCATGCGCCACCATGCCCAGCTAATTTTCGTATTTTAGTAGAGATGGGATTTCACCATGTTGGCCAGGCTGGTCTCGAACCCCTGACCTCAAGTGATCCTCCCACCTTGGCCTCCCAAAGTGCTGGGGTTAATAGGTGTGAGACATTGCACCCAGCCAGAAATATTAAAACAATAGACATTAAGGTGTATCTTGGTTAAACGACTGCATTTTAGAGCTTAAAAATGGGAGTGAAAGGGAAGATTTCTAGGCAGAAATATCAGATCATTTATAAGGTAGAAAATCAATCTGGCTTCAGGTTCCCATCTTTTTAGCCATCCAACCATCCATCCGCTTTTCTATCAGCAGATGCACATAGGAGACACTGTTATCTGGAACCAAGGTCATGCAGCATTCATTTTTATTTTTTATTTCTATTTTCAGAGATGGGGTCTCATGTTGCTCAGGCTGGAGTGTGGTCTCCTATGGCCCCGTGGCGTGACCGTAGCACACTACAGCCAAGAACTGCTGGGCTCAAGAGATCCTCCCGCGTCAGCCTCCCAAGCAGCTGGGGTTGCAGAGGCGCATGGCCACACCTGGCTATTCGTGGAGTAGTCACGGTGGTAATTCTGAGGACACAGATCTTGGATGCTTTGTATGGTTTATTCCTAGTAACTTTGTTATGACTTGATTTTTTTTCATATTGTTTCTGTTTTTAAAACTGCTATGATGGAAAATTTTGAGAGTCATTTAATTATATTTGAGTGAACTAATGTTCCATTTGCAAAAAGTTTTTTGTTCATATTCTTCAAAAATAGAAAAAGAAGAGGGACAGTCTAAAAATAGTTTAAAAGATACTGCTTTTCATCAGGGAAATAACAGAAAAAGGAATCCAGTTCAGCAGAAAACCTGAATGCCTGCAGCAGTATTCCACATTTTAGTCTGGATTAGTCAGCTTCTGCTGTGGTAACGAACAATCCTAGCATCTCATGGCTTCAATAATGAACAATTATTTCTTGGTCTTGAGGGCTGAGAGTTAGCTTTGCATCTCCTGGGCTCTGCTGGCATCATGGATCTTCTGTTTCAAAGAATCCAGATTGAAAGAGTCACCTTTGATGATACTGATGGAGATAAAATACTCGATCCATAGGTAAGCCTGAGAAGGGATGGGCGGAAATAAGAAAGTTTGAACAGGCACTGTAATATGCCCCAGGGGCCTTGATTCCATACTGTTTTATCCGATTTATTCATTGATGTCCCTAATATGGTTTCCATGTGTGTCACCACCCAAATCTCATGTTGCTTTGTAATCCTCAGTGTTGGAGGTGGGGCCTGGCGGGAGGTGATTGGATCGGGGGTGGGGGCAGATTTCTCATGAAAGGCTTAGCTTCATCCCCCGTGGTGCTGTCCTCAACGACAGTGACTTAGTTCTTCTGAGGTCTGGACATTCAGAACTGGGTAGCACCTCTCGCCCTTCCTCCCTGCCTTCTACCCTCTCTCTTTCTCTTTCTTCCTTTTCTTACCTTTCTTTTTCTCTCTCTCTTTCTTTCGTCTTCAAAACTGTGTAGCACCTCTCTCCTGCCCTCTCTTATTCCTGCTTTGGCTGTATACAATGAGCCTGCTTCTCCTTTGTGTTTTGCCATGACTGTAAGTCTCCTGAGGGATCCCCAGAAGCTGATCAGATAGCCAGCATCATGTTTCCTGTACAGCTTCTGGAACCATGAGCCAATGAAACCTGTTTTCTTTATAAATTACCAGTCTCAGGTATTTCTTAATAACAATGCAGGAATGGACTAATACAGAAAACCGGTACTGAAGAGTGGGGCATTGCTATAAAGATATCCCAAAATGTGGAAGTGACTTTGGAACTGGGTAATGGGCAGAGGTTGGAAGAGTGTGGAGGGCTCAGAAGAAGACAGGAAGATGAGGAAACATGTGGCACTTCCTAGAGACTTGTTAAATTGTTGTGACCAAAAGGCTGATAGTGATATGAACATGAAGTCCAGGCTGAGGAGGTCTCAGATGGAACTGAAGGACATTGGGAACTGGGGTAAAGGTCTTTTTTGCTAAGCTTTAGCAAAGAGTCTGGGTGCAATGAGCCCCTGCTCTAGGGATCTGTGGAACTTCGAACTTGAGAGTGATGATTTAGGGTATCTGGTAGAAGAAATTTCTAAGCAGCAAAGTATTCAAGTTGTGGTTTGGCTGCTTCTAACCTTTGCTTATATGCATGAGCAAAGAAATGATCTGAAAGTGGAACTTATATTTAAAACAAAAGCACAGCAAAAAGTTTGGAAAATCTGCAGACTGGCCATGTGGCAGAAAAGAAAAACCCATTTTTCAGGGGAGGAATTCAGGCAGGCTACAGAGGTTTGCATAAGTTTGCATAAAAGGAGCGGGGTTTGAGTATCCCAGATCAGCTGAATTAATCATTTAATAGGATAATTTGCAATTTTGTAAGGGTAGTTGTTAACTAATAGAAACCTGATAGTGATGAAAATGACTTTTGTCCAATAACAATGCAAATGGATCTTTTATTGTAGAGATGTAAATTATTAAATCTGGTAGAAAAGGTAAACTCAAAAGTTATATAGTTGTATTGCCTTTCAGAAGACTAAACTAGTTTGGATCTAAATGAGCAATTTGATCCAAGCATCCTTTCTTTCAGCTGCTGAAAATACTTCACATTCTCCGATTCTCTTGGTAGTTCTTTTTACCATTTTTCTGTTTCCATCATTAATGAGATAATTAAGTCACTGGTATGTACTCATTTTGTGTTTATATAAGAATCTTTTTTTTTTTTTTTGACAGAGTCTCACTCTGTTGCCCAGGCTGGAGTGCAGTGGAGTGATCTCGGGACACTGCAACCACCACCTCCCAGGTTCAAGCAATTCTCCTGCATCAGCTTTCCAAGTGTCTGGGATTATAGATGGACACCACTATGCCTGGCTAATTTTTGGTATTTTTAGTAGAAACAGGGTTTCACCATGTTGGTCAGGCTGGTCTCGAACTCCTGACCTTGTGATCCGCCTGCCTCGACCTCCCAAAGTGTGATTTAAAAAAAATTATACTTTGACAGTTTCTTCTCATTTACACCCTCTGATAGGCAGCAACCTTCTTGATTTTCAGCACTGGTAGAGATTTCTACTCTATCATGTTTGTGGGAATCTGAAATGAGGGAAGCAGGAAGCTAAAACCTGATACTCCAAAACTCCTGTCAACCTAAAATGATCAAAAGGTTCAGAATCTAATTTAAAGAGAGTTTATTCAAGCTCCAAGAGTGAGGATCGACCAGCCAGAAACACCAACTCCAAAGGAATGGAGTCAGCATTCTGAACTAGGGAAGTTAAGATTTCATTTATATAGGCAGAGACCGATATTTTAGTGAGATTACAACACTATTTATACAGGTTTGGTGCCTAGTTACAGCAATTTGATTGGTTATAGACAGTGTTTTCTTTTGGGAAGGGGCATTTAACATTTTTTACAGAGGGTGTAATAGTCAGAGGGTGTAATAGTCATGCGTTTTCTGTCATCTGGTCTAAGCAAAGTGAGGCAACAAAGGGGAAGTGAATCTATAACCAGGGTCATTAATGAAGAAAGCAGGAGGCATTTATCTGTGGTGTAGTCTAATTCTCTCTAGTCATTGTGCAGAACAAGAAAAATAGGAAAGTGAGTGAATCTATCAGAGAACAGAAGTTGTAACCACGTGTGACTCAGATCATAGTCACATCTCACTCAGGGCTTACTTAATGTGTTTTGCGGGTTCCAATAGCTTTTAAATTTTCTTCATCTCTATAGCCTGAAAGTCTTTGTTGCAGACATCTCTTATTTTGTCTGCTTCTTGGAACAACCTATTTCTGGTGATTCAGGTAGGATTGTAGTTCCTTATGATTCCTTCTCCCTCAGTCCTCCTCTAATTCCACTGCTCCTACCCTCTCGCCTTTCCTTCTCCCTCCTGCAGTCTCCCTCATCCTTCTCTTTCTTCTTCTCTGCACAGGGATGAGTTTATGTCTCAAGCCCCTCCATTCAGACTGCCCCAGGCCATCATCATTGGTTCCAGCGTGATGCATGCTGGCCAGTCAGAGTTCTACCCAGGATTACTTCCTTGACAGAGCTATTACCAAAGACTCTTACTCTCTTTTGTGTTCCTAGTCTGGTTGAAGGAGAGCCCAGTGTTGCTGAGAGCTATCATGCCTGCTGTCTGGAGACAGCTAGTCAACGTGGGGGTGGGGACCAGTCACAAGTTGTAAACACACTGTTTGAGCCCTAGTTCTAGCTGCTTAAAGCCACTTTACCCTTGCACTTCTTTGTTTCCAGTTCTGTGACAAATTGAATTCACCATTTCTGCTTAAACTAGTCTGAATTGCATTTCCGTTACTAGGAACTAATAACATCCTGATGGAAATATAGCTATATGGAAGTGGGGCATAACAAGTAAATACTCCTGAAAGTTAGAATTGACTGAGTTAATTTGGGTGAAGGATAATGGGAAACACAGTCCTCATTGGGAGTCTAGATGTCTTTACCACTGTTTATAACAACTCATATTTTTCATTTTATTTATTTATGAGACAGAGTCTCACTCTGTAGCCAGGCTAGAGTGAAGTGGCATGATCTTGGCTCACTGTAACCTCTGCCTCTCAGGTTCAAGCAATTTTCCTGTCTCAGCCTCCCGAGTAGCTGATACTACAGGCAACACCACCACACTAGACTAATTTTTGTATTTTTAGTAGAAACAGGATTTTCCCATGTTGGCCCAGATGGGCTTGATCTCTGGATGTTGTGATCTGCCCGCCTTTGCCTCCCAAAGTGCTGGAATTACAGGCGTGAGCCACTGCGCCTGGCCAATGACTCATATTTTTTAAATATGAGGTTCAATTCATATTTTTCCAAATATGTGCAAATATTTTAATTAAACATGAAGATAGAGAAAAACATAGACTTTAAAAAGTATACAGAAAGGATAATTAACATTGGTTCTCTTGTAAAAATGGAACATCAGGGAGTCTAATGAAAATGCATCTTTGACCAATTTTTGCTTTTTGAAATTCTTTGTTTGACTTTACCTTTCAGTGTACAGGGAAATGACAGCTTCTGGGAGATGTGTGGAGTTGCAGGACTCCTCAGGAGCATCAAAGGGTTCAGGGGTTGTAGTCTAGCAGTTTCTTGATCTTCTCTTTCTTGGTCTCACTTTCATCACTCACTATCACCAAGGAGTAGCCTATGGTGACCTGCTTTGAAAATATGCCATCCAGAGTCTTCACCTCTTGGGCTGCAGCAGAAGACTTGGGCTCGTGGCTCCTGTAGCCCAATTACCTAAAGGTTGATGATGGCACCCAGCTGATGGTGCCCTCATCGGCGGCCACAATGCTGCTGCTCTTTCCATAAGCTAGGCTCTGGATCCTCCAGCCACAGAGGTCCTGCACTGCTTTCAGGTACATGGTGGATTCATGGGAGATATTGGGCCCCCCAGAAAACCAGACACCAGTTTCACAGACAGCAAAGGATCAGGTGTAACCAACATGGATCTGGGATGCCCCACACCTAAGGAAGTCAAACTCCAACTTCACCAAGCAGGAACCATCTCATTCTTCTGCTCTGAGTGGCCCAGCCAACCATAGCCACCAAAGCCCCAGGAGAAGACTCATTACTTGGAGTCCAGAATCCATGTGTGGTTAGTATCAGGTCACATCTTTCACAACTGTTACTGGCTGGTGGGTTCTTGACCCTTAGTAAATAGAAATAGACTAAGAATGTGAGATGGACTTGAGCAAGGCAGTTTATTGGAGCTTTCAGCTTGAGCAGAAGGGGAGGTAGCAATGGGAAGAGACCTGCAGCTAGCTCCCCGACAGCAGGTTAGTCTGGGGTTTCATTTGCTTTGGAGCTCCTCCATGTGACATCATTGCATGTTTGGGGTGGTCTGGCAGTTGCACCTATGCAGTCTCTGGCCACGCTTCTTCATGTGATGCATGTCTTATTAGCATCTTAAATCTCCACCAGGGGTGTGATTTTTACTACTGAAATGAAGCAAAGGCCAGGTTAGGACAGGCTAGGACAGTATTGGGCAAATGCATTGGGGAGCATCTTTTGCAGAGTCCCTGCTGTTAGCCGAGATGCTTGTGCTCATAGTACTCTGTCTTAGATTTGATTAGCCTGTTTTTGTGAAAGGAAACATTTGTGGTTGTGTGGCTGCAAGGTTGAATGTAGCTTTGGTCAGCACAGTGTGTAAAGAACATGGGGAGGGGTCCCTGTCCTGCTCTCCTGGTCTCACCACTGTAGGGAACCAGCCCCCACATCACCCGTGGGTACCCCGAGTTCAGTGGTGACAAAGGATTGAGGAAAATACAGATTAAGAGTGGAAGTAGGACTAGGGGCCATCACTTATTACTGGAGGCAGTGAAGGCCCTGAGCTCTGATCTCTCACAGTATTTATTGGTTACTATCACTTTGATCTATAGGGTAGGGGTAGAGTGATGGTAGGGAGAAGATGACATGATAGTGGAGTGAATCAGTGATCCAGAACTGAATCAGTAAGCCGGAACTGGTGTGTCATTCTAAAGATTAATAACAGTGGCAGTTTGTGAGTTTCACAAAATAAGAACATGTGGTTATCTTTAATCTATTATCTATGTGCAGCTGGTGGGACACGGGCCTTACAAGGATCCTACAAGTCTGGTTACATCTTAGTGCTATGAAGGGGTTTTATGTCCTTGAACACAATGTTTATGGTAACAGAGCCTAGGTCACCCTGCACTGAAACATGAGGCATGGAGAGGCCTTCTACAGTTTATTGTCCCTTATTTCTTTTATACATATAACCAGTTTATGTAGGCACACTGTAAACCCTTCCTCTATTGCTGCTTCTCTCAACACACAACCACCTTTGGTACAGGCAGCATCTGCCCATCTTTCATTCTCAGTGAAGGTGGGCCACTCGCCAGGGCACCGGCACCAGCTCGCAGTCTTACACTATTCACTGTGTCTGGGTCCCAGCTGAGCATACTGAGTAGGTTTTCTTTGCCACCCATTGTACTGAATTCATTTCTGCTGGCCATTCTGGTAATTGGCTGCCCGTTGTCCATGATCTGCTCGGGGCTGGGGATGCTTCTGTGTGGCTGTGGAGGCTCAGCTGCCTCATCTTGCTCTCCCCAAATGCAAAGGCGGAGCCTGTTTCCATCAAGGCCAAGGTGAGGTTCCACCCACAGGCTGCCTACACACTCACTTCCTGGTGGAGACCCTCAGTGAGTCTGGCAGTCTCCATTCTCATGGTGTCGCTTGGTCCCAGCTGCTCCTTCTCATTCTGACCCCAGCTCCACAGCTTCCCTTGTGTGGTGATGAGGGTACTATGTGCAGCATGCAAACCTGAGACCTCTATCCACCCCACAAATTCTAGTGGAGATTACGGTAAGCAGCTTGCTGTTTAGGCACTTCCTTTTGACCCATCAAGGTCCTAGTTGGTTGTCCCCAAAATCAAAAGCTGCCCCCTTGCACATCGACCCTTGAAGTCTGATGCGCTCCTTGGTGTGCTCAGGCTCCGCAGCCACCGTGCCCCGCCGCGCACCTTGTTCACATATGCAGCCACATGGGCTGTGCCCTTGCCTCCACCAGGGCCCACTGGAGCTGTCGCTTGGCTTCCTGCTCACACGCTGGGTCCTCTGCGCTTCCCTGGCACACCTGGGCCCCTGTGGTACCGAAGCCCGGTTCCTCGCAGGCTACTGCCCAGGCTTCATCCTGGGCTGGTGTCTGCTGGCTGGAGTGATGAGAAACCAGAGAGTAAAAGGAAGACAGGCAACTATTAATAAAAGATAGATAGGAGGGCTTCCTCCCACACCCCTGGCCCTTCCTTTTCTCCCCAGCACCCCAGCACTCCCCACCAGACCACAGCTCCAGCCCATTCACCAGATTCACTGAAAGTGTAACTTATGTTTTGAAACTTGGGCCATGTACCTGCCAAGCCTCAGGCTTTGGTGCTAGGTTAGAAGATTGTGCTGGATGCTTCCTGTGGCCTTCAGTGAAGTCCTTCATAAAGGAAGCAAGTTTTGGTTCAAGCTTGGAGTGCAGAAGGCAAAGAGGGAAGAGAATATGGCCTGATTAAGAAAGTCTGATCTGCTTTGAGCTAAATCAGGCAAACATGTGACCTGGCAAAAAGGAGAATCTTGCCCCAAGCTAGGTAGTTAGTACATCCAGGGAGGGCAGCCTGAGCTCAAGCTGGGATCTGGAAGAATCCAAACAGGGAAGCCAAGGGAGATGAGACCTGCCAGAAGAGCTATGACCCACCAGAAAAAAGCCTTTTACCGAAATGCCCCTTAGGTGAGAGAGTAAACCTACTACTTGGGCATTACCCTCTAATCCTGTTTCTCATGAATGGGGAGCAGAGACTAAAGTGGAAGAAGCTAAAGTGAGAATTTGGAGACTTCATGTGTTTGGAGACTTCTGGCTTTCAATGGTAGCCAGAAACATTAAGGCTACCATTCAGATTCAGGGAGGATTCTAATTCAAGAAGCAGACATCGAAGTTATTAGCAGAAGCCTGAAATTTTGAGAGTTCTGAGAAATACCAAGTCTTGGAAATGTGAGTTTGTTCAACTTTGTCAGTCCCTGTGACTTGGCCTCGGAATCACACACCTCAACGTGTTGAAGGCTGAAGACACGGGATCATTGCCTATGCCACTCCAGTGCCCTGGTGCTGTGTCATTCACTGTGGATGGGACGACAGTGTCTGAAGGAGGCCCTCCCAGAAAACTGTTAGGGATATGGAACATTTTTTTTTCATATCATATGGGTAATGTGCTGATGTCATAACAAGGTTTGAGGGTGGCACATCTCACACATGCACACGAACACCCAGTCATTATGCTCATGAACTACAAAAATGTCAAGAAACATTCTTATCAAGAAACACTGCAGATCTGGAAACATTCCATGCACTGGGGCAGGATGTCCTTGCCACTCCAGCCGGATATGTTTCTGTGGACCAGTATGTTTCAAAGGGTGCATGGCATGCCATAGGTCTCCCTTCTTTTTTCAGGCAGGTTGCATCACTATTGATGGATCTTTCTACATAGCTGATCAGAGGCCATTGATAAGAAAAATTGATTTGGGTTAATAAATACCTCTTTGGGGTTGCAAAAGTCCCCAAAAGGTCAAGATTATTGGTTGTCAAAACTTAGGCTCAGCAAAGAATTGACTTGGTAAGGACATTTTTATAGCCGATGTTAGCTAGAGAGACAGGAAATCTTTCCTGAGGCATGGTGTATTCGTTTGCAAAACTGATATAACTAAGTTCCACAAACTGGGTGGCTTAAAGAACAGAACTGTAGTGTTTCACAGTCCTGAAGGCTAGAAGTCTGAGATTGAGGTGTTGGTAACGTTGATTCCTTCTGGGCTGAGGGGAAACCTGTTGCATGCCTTTTGCCTAGTTTCTTGTGGTTGTGGCAACCTTTGGCATTTCTTACCTTGTAGAAGCAGCACCCTTGCGTCTGTTTCCATCTTCATCTGGCGTTCATCCTGTGTGTTGTCTGTGTCCACATTTCCCTTTTTCATAAGGACACAGTCTTACTGGTTTAGGGTTCACCCTACTCCACCCTACCCCAGTATGATCTCATTTTCATTAATTACATATGCAACGACTCTGTTTTATTTATTTTTAAGAGATGAGGTCTTGCTTTGTCACCCAGCCTAGAGTGCAGTGGCACGATTATAGCTCACTGCAGCCTCAAACTCCTGGGCTCAAGCAGTCCACCTGCCTCAGCCGCCCAACTAGCTGAGACTCCATGTGTGCACAACCATATCCAGCTAATTTTAAATTTTTGTAGAGATGAAGTCTCTCTCTATTGACGAGGGTGATCTCGAACTCCTGGCCTCAAGCAATCCTTCCACCTTAGCCTCCCAAATAGCTGAGATTACAGGCATGAGCCACCACACCTGGCCCTATTTTTATATAGGATCACATTCTGAGGTAATGGGGGCTGGGCTTTAACATATGAATTTTGAGAGGACACAGTTCAACCCTTAACAGATAGGAAGCTTGAGAGGGGTGACAGTGAGAGAGAAGGAACATGCAGAAACTTCCCTCAGACTTCTTCTTTCCAGACCTTCCTACTTTATGTCTCCAGATCTTTTCCCTCCATGTCTGTTATGACTAAGAGAGGATTGCGTGCCTCCAATTTTTAGAAATACCTTTTTGCTGACAAATGGTGGGCTTTTTACCAATGCCTCTTTTAACAATGCTTTGATAGGTGTTGTTTCCATTTTCATCTCTACACTAATCCCCTCAAAGTATTTTGAAGGGCTTTGACAACAGAGACCAGGACTCAAGTTCCTGCTCTTTCATAATGATACCCCCTTTTCTTCTTTTTTTCTCTCTCTTTCTTTCTCTCTCTCCCTCTTTCTCTTTCTTTCTTTCCTCTTGCTCTTTCTTCTCTTTCTTGCTTTTTCTTTCTTTCCCCTCCCTCCCTCCCTCCATCCCTCCCTTCCTCCCTTCCTTCCTTCCTTCATTTTCCTTCTTTCCCTCCCTCCTTCCTTCCTCTTTCTTTCTTTTCTTTCTCTCTTTCTTGCTTTCTTTTTCTTTCCCCTGTCCCTCCCTCCCTCCCTCCGTCCCTCCTTCCCTTCCTTCCTTCCTTGAGACAGAATCTCACTCTGTCACCTAGGCTCAAGTGCAGTGGCACAATCTTGGCTCACCACAACCTCTGCCTCCCCAACTCAAGTGATCCTCTCACATCAGCCTCCTGAGTAGCTGGCACTACAGGTGTGTGCCACCACTCCTGGCTAATTTTTGTATTTTTTTTGGTAGCGATGGGGTTTGTTTGCCATGTTGCCTAGGCTAGTCCTGGGCTCACGTGATCCACCTGCCTTGGCCTCTTAAATTGCTGGGATTACAGGCATGAGCCACCATCCTAGTGGCACCCCCTTTTTTCTTTTCTTTCTTCCCATGCCAAATGTACATCAGGAATTAAATCAAAGACCTTTTAATTTAATTGGCTTTAGATGATTTTTCCCCTCACCCAACTTAGAAAGAGAATAGAGATTCATATGATGCAACAAATCATTATACTTTATTTCTTGTGAACAAAATATTTTCCAGAGGGCAGTGTTGTAAATAATAATGTTGGAATCAGTGAAAACAATCAGTATAGATCAAATTTTTAAAAGTGATAATTTCTCAGAAATGCATGTCTTGATGTCATTGAACATTATGTGCAAGCAACTGATCTCGGGAAAACATGATTTTTGACGAACTGTCTCATCCTATGACAGTGACCTAATGTGAATGATTAAAATATATTTCTGTAGTTGAATTGAAAATAGATATATCTCTATTGCTGAATTCTAATAATCTAATTCACTCTTTAAACTGTACATACAGTAAAATTACCAATGTTCTTTCGAACTTGCTACTTTCTCAAAATTTATAGAAGCTATCCCAGTAACACTGTTAAAGTCTTAAGTACAATAATCGTATAAAGCACCTTCTTTCAATATATTTCCCAAAGTTTCCTTTTTAAATCCCTCTTTTAAAATAGCCATCTGAGAACTATTTTACAAGGCAGGGTTTTATTTGTGTCTGTTGGTTGTTTCAAGCCTTTTTACATAATAGTGGTTTTATAATCAACGTAGGTAAGATTGATCGTAAGATGTATAAGTATGCATCATCAGTCATGTTGATACTCAGGCCCTTTAAGGATGCAAGAGAGATCCAGTTAAGTTTTCGTTCTTCAAGCTGCATAAAAGCTAAACAAACATACATTGGCTGGAAACGATGTCATCATGGCTTTGTTGACCACTGTGGTGTTTAGCTCTATTTGAAGACTTTTCTCCACGTAGACCTCTCTACTCAAGGTGGAGCAAATCACTTCCTTGTTAATAATGCATGTGCGGATCTTATCTTGGCTGTGTCTGTTTTATAACCAATGATCCAAAGCCTCAAGGCCACTGCCAGCACACTGCCATATGTACTTTGTTGTTCTGTTAACTCTTAAAGAACTCAGATTACCAATGGTACTACCCAGATTCATGAGTTACATGTTCTCATACGTTGCCTTTGATGTCTTTTCTGAAGTCTATTTTTTTCTGTCTGGAACCTAGAAGATATTGATCTAAAAAAATTAGTTGATAATTTCCTAAGAGTTATTTCAACAGATTTTAATATTTTTCCTTCAATGTGGCTAGTTCAAAGTCACTTACACCACACAAACGTTAAACACATTTCCATCATTATTTCACCTCAGGATGGTAAAACCCCTTTCATTTTCACATCCAGGGGGCTACCCATCCCACAGTCTTGGCACTCGTGGGAGCGAAAAATCTGTTCAGGAACTCCGTGCAGTCAGTATTCCTCATGAAATGGGTATTCAGGGTGATCGCGCCACCTGCCAAAACAATTCCCCCACAGAAAAAAGTTCACTCCAAAATTGCACAGCTGTATATGTCACTAGCATCCTTTGAGAATTTCACTGACCACTCCTCCTCTCCTACTCATTCCTCTGCTGTTTCTTACCTACTCTCCTCTGTTGTTTTCCCTCTAGCCAGCACCTTTTCCTGAAGCTCTGGACAACCCCCTGGATGTGAGTGTGTTGAGGGAAGGTGGGCGGCCACACATCAACAGAACAGAATCCCCAGCGGTGGCACGTCGTGTGCGCATGCCTCTTCCCTTCTCCCTCCCCCTGTTGGCATCCTCCCGATGCTGGCTGCCTGTTTCTCCAATGTGCTACGTGGGCATTTCTCTTCGAAACTCTTAGGACCAGTGTCACCCTCTGCTGATCAGCATTTTTTTTTTTTAAACAGATGGGGTCTTGCTCTGTCACTCAGGCTGGAGTGTGGTAGCATGATCATAGCTCACTGCAGCCTCAAACTGTTGGGCTCAAGCAGTCTTCCTGCCTCGGTCTCCAAGTAGCTGGGACTATAGATATGTGCCACCCGGTTGCCCAGGCTGGTCTGAACTCCTGGGCTGAAGCAGCCCGCCTGCCACGGCCTCCCAAAGTGCTAGGACTATCAGTGTGGGCCACCACACCCGGCCTCATCAGCATTTTACTTGCCCCTCTCACTAGACCCTCCTGCATGTTGAAAGTTTGAGATCTAGAAAGGTGATGAGTAGCAAAATAAGTTTCCTTGATGATGATGATGATAATGATGATGGCAGTGAATTTAGCTCTTAAATAGCAATGGTAAAATGGTCTGTAAAGTGTCTGGAATGTGTGTGTTCCTGGTTTAGTTTTCTGCATGCACTGTAAATGAAAATGGAAAATATTAAGATTCTCAAATGTAAAAAACCAACTGGACAAAAAGCTGATAAAAAATCATGGCCAAGTATCCCTAAATGATCCAGTATTTGTGATTAATGGGGCCTAATTTTTGTTTCACCCTGCTGATTTTTCTAGTTATTTCCTGGTAAGAGTTACTTTTTTCCCCTACGTTGCTAGAATTGCTTTTAAATATGTCAAATGTCAAACTGAATAATGTCACCAACTGTCCATAAAACAATTAGTACATTGGTGGATTGATTATATGGGTTTTTTTTTTTGAGAGACAGGGCCTCACTCTGTTTACTAGGCTGGAGTATGGTCATAGCTCACTCAAAGTCTTGATCTCAAGTGACCCTATCACCTCAGCCTCCTGAGTAGCTAGGACTACAGGTGTGTGGCACCACGATGGCTTATTTTTAAATTTTTTACAGAGATGGGGTCTTGCTACGTTGTTCAGGCTGGTACTGAACTCCTGGCCTCAAGTGATTCTCCTCTCTTAGCCTCCCAGAGTGCTGGTATTACAGGTATGAGACACTGCCCCTGGCTTCTCTTCTTAACCATATACTATTGATTCAATAGACATCATTTATTTCAAGAGCTATTAATTAACCTATAACTGTTAGTTCTGGGGAAATATTATTTATGTGTTTGTGTTTACTCTTTTGTTACCTTTCGTTCTTGAGGCTGGGTGGTGCCTTTTGATGTCAGTTTCCCCCCTGGAAATTTTCCACTAGGAAGCTGTTTTATTAATTCAGAAATTCAATAATAGTCCAGTCAGTGTACTTTCTGACGAAAAACAGTGGGATTAATAAAGTAAGTGTCCAAACTATATGAATCATCTTAGAATTTTCTGAATGCTCACTTAAAGATTCAAGATGAAGATGACTATTCAGGTGATTTGAAGAACTGGAAAGATGAATAGAGAATGATTAAGAAGAAAGAAATGCGTATGTGTGTGTATGTGAGTATATATATGTATGTGTGTGTAGATCTGTACACACATATATAGAAACTATATTCTTTTTTAAAGGGCCCGTAATAGTTAGAGAATAAAGAGCTACTTCAGTTGGTTAGCTGAACTTGACATTTTAAAGGAGTGTATGGAATTTTGCTTGTGGGAATAGAGCTAATAGGTAGAGCTAGAAACGAAAATCTTATAGGCAAGAAAGTGTTTGTCTAAAACTAGGCTCTTGGTCTTCTTTCTTTCTTTCTTTCTTTTTTTTTTTTTTAGATGAAATCTTGCTCTGTCACCCAGGCTGGAGTGCAGTGGTGTGATCTCAGTTGACTGTGACCTCCACCTCCTGGGTTCACGCAATTCTCCTGCCTCAGCCTCCTGAGTAGCTAGGACCACAGGCGTGTGCCACCACACGCAGCTAATTTTTGTATTTTCAGTAGAGACAGGGTTTCACCATGTTGGCCAGGCTGGTCTCGAACACCTGACCTCGTGATCTGCCTGCCTCAGCCTCCCAAAGTGTTGGGATTACAGGCATGAGCCACTGTGCCCGGCCAGTTCTTGGTTTTCAACCTGGTGCTCTTTTTAAAACATCATCATGCCTCTTTTTCAAAAATTTTTAAAAGTAACTTTGCTCTAATTTGTGCATCACTTTGATATTTAGGAATAAATAAATGTTTCAATATTTGTGCTGCTGTTGTTTTAGCATATGTATGTAATGAATTAATTCTCCTCAGGTTCTTTAACCTGCATGCCTTAACCTAAGTCATAGAAGGCCACACATGCCAGGACTCTTCTTTTCAGTGAGAGTGTAAAGTTGTGGAAGGTCCTATAGTGGATGTATTTCCCCCAGGCCTGTTAACATTCAGAACATGCGGCCCACCATACTTTGCCTTGGTGCTATGGACATAGGTCAGGGTTCATATGAGTCTTGTTGCTTGACACATGATTATTCAATACTACTGGCCAGTACCCCATTAATGATCCCCAGACTTACATGAGCAATTGCACAAAGCGGACATTTTTATTCAAGGCTTCAATATGCTTCATTTCTTCTTCAGTGAGAGAGAAGTCAAAGATCTGAAATCATGGAAATGATAGAATATTTTTGGAGGTCAAGCTTGGGATCAGAAAGTGGGGCCACCAGTGGGAGACTCAAAGTTGCATGACTATCTCTGCAAATGTCTAAGAGGAGTCACGCTGGTGTTGGGGGGCTGCCCACTGATGTGATGCTGGATACTCTGTTCTGCCCTTTGTCTTCAAGACCATCTTTCTGGGGACATCTTACAAGAAATTCCAAATGCTCTGAAACCACAAATGTTAATGAAATCTCCTAAAATCTCAAATGTGAAAAATTCTTATTTCTGTATGAGATACTTAGCTTTTGATTCTGAACTACTATCTTACACTTAGAAAATTGTGAGTCTCTAAATACGCTTTTTTCTTTTTTTTTGAGACAGGGCCTCATTCTGGCACCCAGGCTGGAGTGTAGTGGCACCATCTTGGCTCACCGAAACCTCCACCTCCTGGGTTTAAGCTATTCTTCTGTCGCAGTTTCCTGAGTAGCTGGGACTGCAGGCACATGCCACCATGCCCAGCTAATTTTTGTAATTTTTGTAGAGATGGGCTTTTACCATGTTGCCCAGGCTAGTCTCAAAACTCCTGAGCTCAAGCGATCCGCCCACTTTGGCCTCTATAAAAGTGCTTCAGTTATAGGCATGAGCCACTGTGCCCGGCCTAATTTGCTTTTAAAAAAACTTTTAATTCGTTTTGTTTTTAACTTTTAATTTGCTATGTTGAAATCATTTATCTCATCATTTTGATGTCTCTTCTACCTTTTTATTCTAATTTTCATTGTTTTATTTTTCTTAGCTTTTATACTTTATTAATATTCTGGTTTTTAATTGTCTTTTATTATCATTTATATATTTTATTTTCACTTCCTTTTATTTTTAACATTTGGGTTATCTGTATATAACCTATCTTCTTTTTATTATTTTATCTTTCTATCTTTTAACTTTTATTTTAATATATTTAATGATTAATAGATTTTAATTATATAAGTAGTACATAAATATATGGTCTTTGCAAAGAAATGAAACACTGTAGAAGTACATAGACCTACATGGAATAAATAATGAAAGTCTTGTCACTCATCACCCCAGTCTTATTTCCCTTCCCAGATATTCCTCCCAAACACTACACACATCAAGAGGAAAATGCGGTCACTGGACCATATCTTTATGATTCTACAACTGTCCCTTATTCACATAATATCTTAGTGACCTCAGTGATGGTTCTATCACAACATGCAGCCTGACTTTATTCATTTAGCCATGGTATTCCTTGTATTGGGGGAATACAATTTACTTAATTATCTCTCCATGGATTCTTTCCAAGTACTCTTTTCAGAGAACCATTTTTAAAAATGATTTATTATCTAAGTATTGGCATTTATGAGTTTACATAAGGAATCAAAAATTTGCACAATATAAAAATGAATGAATTGCCTATAAAATGAATCCTTACCCAGGCTTCCTTTTTGCTAAATGCTAGTCATGTCCTTTAAGTCTTGGTGGCTCAGCCTCTTATCCAGTAACTTACATGGTGTAACCTAATGTCAAAGTGAGGTTGCAAATCTTGCAAAGATTAAGGATTTTATTAAATCAACGAAAATGA
Organism: Cheracebus regulus; assembly: GCA_963574635.1. Lineage (NCBI taxonomy): Eukaryota > Metazoa > Chordata > Mammalia > Primates > Pitheciidae > Cheracebus > Cheracebus regulus. Next base: position 28,916 of record CAUYQU010092555.1, read on the forward strand.
TCTTGGAAAAATATAATTTGTTCTAATTATAGGTATGATCTTTTTTAAAAAAGAATCCTGCACAGCTAAAATCTACTTAGATAGACATATTAAAAGAGTGTGACTTGAAAAAAAATTAAAGAATTAAAAATCTCCTTCAGATGAAGCCCTCCAAAATTTTTGTAAGAATTGTTCTCTTTATGAATGTTCTGCAAATCTTTTGTGAAATAGAGGATGTCCTGTTGTGTTGTCTTGTAATTTTGTGAAGCATATTTTTAAAAATCAATACGGATTCACTGTTTCTTCTGAGTTAGTAAATGTGCAATTGTAACCTACATTGTGTTGAGAATAAAAGTAAACTTACTTTCATAAATTTTGGGTTCAATCTTAATATAAGCTTCCAAATTCATTCTCTGTACACTATTTCTATGTAATGTCTTTTTCTTGTTTTATGTGGATTGATTTTCAGCGGTCTTTTTTTTCTCCCACGGCACAAATTATCCTAAGTGAATGAGGATCTCATATTACAAAACTGAGCTCCTGAGAGTCCCTCTCAAACTGCTTCTCCTACAGTTTTCCATTTCAGTAAATGTCTGAAGAAGGAGAGAATGTCAACTGTATCAGATGCGGTTGAAAGATCGAGGGGGACAAAGACTGAGAATTACTGGATCTAGCAATGTGGAGGTCACCAGTGACTTTGACAAGGGCTGTTCCAGTGGATGGTCAGGGTGAGAGTTTGGTTTGAATGGGTTCATGAGATAGTGGGGGAAGGGAACGGGAAGCATCAGGAACAACTTCTCTTTCAAGATGTTTGGAACAGAAAGAGAGAAGTGGATAATACTTAGAGAGGAAAGTGAGTCTAGATTGGATTTTATTTTTGAAGATAGGAGATTACTACCTATGTGCATGCTGGTGGGAGTTACACAGTAGAGAGGAACAATTGCTAGTGTAGGAAAGAGAGGAAGATGTTTGAAATTGAGGCTATGGGAGGATTTGTTAGGCATTTGTCCGGGATAGCCATGGGAATGAGTGGTTGAAATATATAGGACAAGATTCTTATGGGGGAAGAAGTCAAAGAGCTGTCAGGTAAGGGCAGAGAATGACTGGTGTGGATGTTGAATTCACAAAGAATGAGAGAGGAAGAGTGTTAGAGAAAGTGAAAGTCAGCCCAGAGATAACATCTTCAAAGAATGGAGGACAATGGACGATGGCAACAAAGCTGGACTGCACCTGGTATAATTTCATATATATATTTTTAATTTTAACTTTTGAAATGTTCCGGCTCCATATTAGTTTTCTTCATTTCTACCATTAATTTTATCTAGTTTTTAAACTCATGATTTTTTGTTTGTTTTGAGATGGAGTTTCGCTCTTGTCATCCAGGCTAGAGTGCAATGGCATGATCTTGGCTCACTGCAATCTCTGCCTCCCGGGTTCAAGCAATTCTCCTGCCTCAGCCTCCTGAGTAGCTGGGATTACAGGTGCCCACCACCATGCCTGGCTAATTTTTGTATTTTTAGTAGAGATGGGCTTCACCATGTTGGCCAGTCTAGTCTTGAACCCCTGACCTCAGGTGATCCACCCACCTTGGCCTCCCAAAGTGCTGGGGTTACAGGCATGAGCTACTCTACCCGGCTGAAAAATGTATCCCAATTTCCCTGAGCAGCTGGGACTACAGGCACGTGCCACCATGCTGGGCTAATTTTTTGTATTTTTAGAAGGGATGGGTTTCATCATGTTAGTCAGGATGATCTCCTGACCTTGTGATCCGCCCACCTCGGGCTCCCAAAGTGCTGGGATTACAGGCGTGAGCCACCGCGCCCCGCCAAAATGTGCCTTTTAAAAGTAAACTCCTTGCCGGGCACAGTGGCTCATGCCTCTAATCCAAACACATTTTGGAGGTCAAGGCAAGAGGATCACTTGAGGTCAGAAGTTTGAGATCAGCATGGGCAACACAGTGAAAAAAAAAAAAAACTAAAAGAAAAAATTAGCTGGGTATAGTGGTGCATGTGTTGGGAGAATTGCTTGATATCAGGAGGTCAAAGCTTCGGTAATCCATAATTATGCCACTGCACTCCAGCCTGGGCGACAGAGTGAGACTGTCTCAAAAATAAAATAAAAACAAACTTCTTAGTTGATTTTGAAAAGCATCCTGATTTGGGAGCAATTATCCTAGCCAAGTGTACCTAGCCTGAATAGGTATTGGATAAATAAATATCAAATTAATGTGAGGGTTCTGCTCATGTTAAGTATACATTTAGGAAAATTAACTTTGCTTTTTTTTCAACAAGGAAATGCACACATCTTAAGGGTGCATAGAAGAGAGCTGATTTAGGAGAAAGTCTGATTCTTTTTTTTTGAGACAAAGTCTCTCCGTCATCAGGTGCCAGGCTGGAGTGCAGTGGCGCAATCTTGGCTCACTGCAACCTCCATGTCCCGGGTTCAAGCAATTCTCCTGCCTCAGCCTCTCAAGTAGCTGTGACTACAGGCACGCACCACCACGCCCAGCTAATTTTTGTATTTTAGTAGAGATGAGGTTTCACTATGTTGGCCAGGATGGACTCGATTTCTTGACCTCGTGATCCACCTGCCTTGGTCTCCCAAAGTGCTGGGATTACAGGCGTAAGCCACTGCACCCGGTGAAAGTCTGATTCTTAAGAAGGTAGAAGAAACAGGAGGTTATTTTATTTTCCTTTATATTTATGTTTTGGAGACACAGTTTCACTCTTGTCGCCCAGGTTGGAGTGCAGTGGCATGATCTCAGTTCACTGCGACCTCCACCTTCCAGTAGCTGGAATTACAGGTGCCTGCCACCACACCCAGCTATTTTTTTTTTTTTTTTTGTATTTTTAATAGAGACGGGGTTTCACCATGTTGGCCAGGGTAGTCTGGAGCTCCTGACCTCAGGTGATCCACCCACCTCGGCCTCTTAAAGTGCTGGAATTACAGGCGTGAGCCACCGTGCCCAGCCAGGAGGTTATTTTGGGGCCTTTTGCTTTTATGCACAAAATAAAATGAAAACATACTACTCATAAGCCTTGGTAACTGACATGAGCATATTTGGGATGAAAAGTTATTGTTTGAGAATTGCAAGACCAGGTATGCCCCTGTCAGTGTCATTCAATAAAAAGTAACATTTTAAGTCCAGAATGTTGATGAATGAGATTATCAGCTCTTAGTAATGATCCTTCCATAATTTGAAAATACAAATAAACTTTTCAAGACCTAATTTTAGATTGAAGACCCTCTAAATCATGTTCCTGTATTTCCTTGTAGTATCCCCATGATGTTAGAGCTCAGTCTTGAAGACATAGTCTCCAAAGCATGAATATCCACGCCACTGCTCTAAACTCAGATGTCTCACTTTTCTCTGAGCATTTAGATTCACAGAATTTGAGATCTCTGAGTTTAAGGCCCTGATTTTGTAGGTGAGCAAATCGGCCCCTTAGGGGCCACATGTCCCACCCCAGGCTCCACAAGAGAATGGAGATGGAGGTAGTCACTGATACTGTCCCCACATACTTGCAGACGAACCTGCACTTGGTAATATATCGCTTTATCCTCCTGCCCCTTACATTTAACTCACTTCACGCTTTTCACTATTGTGCATTCACTGTAAGTTGAACCACACAAAGTGGTGAAGTGAGACAGGTTTTAATATTCACATTTGACAGAGAAGAGAGTCCCTGAGGTTGGGGGTAGGGGGCAGAGAGTGTGAGAGAAAAGCAAGCTCTCTGGTGTCTCTTCTTATAAAGGCACTAATCCCGTCATGACCTTCTACCCCCATGACCTCATCCAAACCTGATTAGCTCCCAAAGGCCCCATTTACATATACCATCACACTGGGGTTCAGCGCTTGGGCACACACGTTAGGAGTGGGGACGAAATTCCAACCATAGCAAGAGCCAACTTCATCCGGTTCCAGAGCTAGCATCAGCGCCCAAGACAACTGAGTTCAATAACACCGGGCAAACATTTATTGAGGTCTGCACTGTGAGGGTCACTGCAGCATGACACACCCGAGTCTTGTCAGCGGCCTGAGAGAGATATGGAAATAACTAGGGAACAAGTGCCACAGTGGGAGGCAGCCCTCTGAGCCTTCTGAAGCGATGATGTTACAGCCAACTGAGCGAGGAGGAGTGAAAATGCTTCCGACAGGTAGATGTTGGGGTGAGGGCATTGCAGGCGCAGGAACAGTGTCAGGAAGGGCTGTGAAATGGAAAGGTGTCGTCTTGGAGGAATGGGGCAGAGCCAGTTTATCCACAGGGAACCGGGCACGTAGGAGAGTGCAGATTAACGCTGGGAAATCCCGGGCTCTTCTTACAGCCGCACTCTGTCTACTCCGAGGACATCTCCTCCTTTCTATTGTCAGCGTCCTGGAAGCAGGGACTGTGTTCTCTGTGTACTTAGTGGAACCTGAAGGGACGAGTCCAGGTCTCTCAGAAGGCGGTACCTAACTCACCGGCTACTGAAACGAAACGAGGCCAGCGGAACCCTGGCGGTGGCGAGGCTGTGCCAATTGCTAAATGGGGCAGCAGGACGTTTTTCTCCAGTGAAGTGGAAATGCCGCGGAGCAGGAAGGCAGAGAAGCAGGTCTCCTGCTAGTGTGCCTCAACAGAAGGAGCAGCGTGACCTCTTCCTAAAACTCACGAGGAAGGGGGCCTGGGCTGTGAGGCCGGCGTGGTCCTTGCATCCTGGGTCTCCATCCCTGACCCGGGCGGCCGCTGGGAAGGAAGGGTCGGGAAGAGGCCTAAGGACCGGAGGCCGAGCGTGCGGAGCGCGGCCGGCTCAGTGGCGAGAATCCGGCGGAGCGGGCTGGGAGGAGCAGCACGGGAGAGGCGCGCCCTGCGCCGGGCTTGTGGGAGGAGGGCGGCTGCCTCCTGTCGTCCTCCCCCTGCCTCAGGGGACGGCCTTTGGCAGACTGTCCCGGACTCCTAATTCTTTCTGTTTTTAATAAAACCATCTCTAGAACCAAAAAGAGGGCGGTACTCCAAGGAGTCTGAAGAATGCCCCGTAGGGGCGGGGAGGCGGGGCGTGCCCGTATCGGGAGGCTGCAGGCTGACGGACGGGCGCGGTGGGGACACACTACCGCGCCGGGTGGCTGAGGCCGCAGCCAGCCCAGCGCTCTCAGAGCTGCGGCCCCAAACCCACCGCGCGCACGTCCCCCGCCTGGTGGCCACTGGGTCCATGGCGGGGGCGGGGCCTTCCGCGGCCGGAGGCGGGGCCGGCGGGGGCGCGCGGCTGGACCAGGCCGGGGGAGCAGGCGCTTCCATTCCCTGATTGGGTCTGGACTGCACGGAAGGCGGGGTCTTGAGGGCTTCTGCGGGCTGGCATTGGAAGCGGCAGAAGGAGGGCGTGGGTTTGTGAAGTCAGTTCCGGTTGGTGTAAAACCCCCCGGGCGGCGGCGAACGGTCTTCAGATGCTTCTGGGTGGCGGTGCGCTAAGCGCGGATTCGGTGTGTGTGTGAGCTTCAGAGCCGCGCGCTAGAGCTACCCGGCGAGGGATGGCGGCCACCGGGACCATGGCCGCCGCAGCCACGGGCAGGCTCCTGCTTCTGCTGTTGGTGGGGCTCACGGCGCCCGCCTCGGCGCTGGCCGGCTATATCGAGGTGGGGACCGGAGTGAACGTCGGAGCGTCATCTCCTTCGCTCGCCGGGGGAGCGCGGCCTGCGGGCGGGCTGCGGGAACCTAGGCGGGGCGGGCCGGGGGCGCGGCGCGGGGCGTTCGGCGCTGCGGCGGGTCTGGCGCGCCCTCCCCCGCCCGCCCCTGCTTGGCGCAGTGCTTAGCGCTGGAGGTCGGGCTGCCTCCTCCTCCGCAGAGGCCAAATGAAAGACGTAGAGGCTGCGGGGGGCGGCGGGCCGTCTCGGCCGCCCCAGCCCCCAACCCTCCCGCGGCGCCGCCACCTCCTCCGGGGACCCCGTGCCGCCCGGGTGCTCGCCCCGCCCTCCCCCGGGACAATGCGAGCCTTTGCCTGGGCGCTCCCCTCCCGACAGAGTCCGCAGTTCGGCTCTCTCCAGGGGCGGCCCATCGCGGACCCCGTACGCTCCCTGGCGCGGCTCCGGGGCTTCGGCTCCGGGCCTCCCACCTGCCAGCGGTGGACTTCGCCTTTGTTGCCAGATGGACGCGGCCCCGGCCTCCGCGCGCGGCGGGGATGCTGCGAGCCCCGGGGGAGCTCCCGCGCCGGGCCGCCCGCTGCTCCCTCTGCCGCCTGCGGCCGGGGCGCGGACGCGCATTTTTAGTGGCGCTGTTTGCCCGCGTCTGTTGACGGAGGAAACCCACTCTGGATGCGTTGACCGCTTTCGTGAGGGTTTCAGTGAGTAGCGAAGGTGCCAGCGAATGCATGCAAACTCCTGGAAAAATCGTCCTCTTCGGTGTCAGAATTCCAGCAGTGGTTGTGCTTAGAGGTCGCCTCCTGAGCATCCCCGCTTCGAGGAGGCGAAGCGGCGGGGGCGGCCGCGGGAGGTGTCGGGGTCGGGGGCGGCGGGGTCTTCGGCGCGGGCCGGAGCGGGCCGCATTGGAGGAGCCCTGCTGTGGCCGAGGGAGACAGCGGGCTAGATCTTTACTTCCCTTCTCTAAATAGTGCTTGAACTGTTGGAGTGGAATGTGTAGTTCTAGTGTCGTTTATTTCTTCTCCCTCTTCGCTTTTTAAAAAATTACAGTTGGTTTCTGCGTACTTAGCTAATTTCAGAGAGACCTGAAGACTGGATTTGATTAAATAGGCATTAACTGAGAACTTTCTTTTAAAGACCTCAGGTTTAGAATATGTTTACTTCTACAGATTGTCCAAGTATTTCCACGGGTAAAATAAATTTAATAAAAAACCTCTCTGATGGAACGGCTTAAAACCTTTGTAGTCATCCTGCTTAAAGCTTTGTGACTGTGAGGGTAAGAAAGGAGTTCAGCTTTGAGAAAAAGTAAATATTTATCTACAGAGAATTTTAGATTACGATTGTTTGAGTCTCCACACAATGGTCAGAGTTGTATCTGTGATCCCTGAGATGATGTCGCATGAAAACAGCTAGGTGAGTGAGATGGGGGGCGGGGGCAGGGGGAGGCGGAGGCGCGGAAGAAAAAAGGGATTTTATATAGAAGATGGGACTTCATTAGTGGATCAAGTGTCAGAACCCATCATTCACACTCGCACACGACTTCCACTGGTATGAGTAATTTCAAGCATTAGTGAATTCACAGTAAAGGACTCAGCAGTTTTAAGTAATGCGTTAATACTTGTGCAGCGATAAGAAAAAATCAGAATTCATTGTTGTGGATTAAATTTGATTGTTAGCCCCATCATTGCTCTGTTGAAAAGTATGGCTGAACAAAGTAGGAATTAAACATTTCTGGCAAATGGTTTTATGGTAACTCCTGTTCTTTGGAGCCATATATTTGCTCATACTGACTAAACGATCTTTCAAGAGGCCTTTTGTCAAGGTAGCAGAATTTTATTCATATGAATATCATTTGATTTTGTTTATTTGCTGTCAGGCAAGGTACTGTGGAAGCTTAATTTAGATGAGAATGGCCTAAACCAGGATGTCTTTGGGAAGGCCTTGATTGAGATTAGCCAAAGGGATTCTGGCCAAATCCCTCATCAAGTTGCTTGGCACAGAATTATTGATTGGCAAATCTTTAGTGTTGCTTGGTGTTGACTGAATTAATCTCTTACACCTGTTTAAAAAGAAAAAACTCACCTCTGGACTCAGGATCACTTCCTCTCTTAAATCTGAGACGAGTTCCTCTGTGTGCATGCTCCCATTTGGGACTGAGACCAGTATTGTGCTGGAACCCTGCATGCTATGCAGTAGATGACTAGGCTCCTGAGAACCAAAACTTGAGTTTGTTCTGCCACATTTGAAAGGAAGAAGGCCATTTGGTTGCCAATTTTCAGGAAACTGAAACCCAAATTAAAGGTTGACAACTGAGGCAGAGTAGAGAAGGCTTTGTGTTGGTATTTCTGACGGGTGGTATGGGAGATGTCTAACTGTACCTTGGAGAGAAACCTTAGTGTGCTTCTGATAGTAAGATCGGTTTTCTTTGGTTTTTGTTTGTTTGTTTTGAGATGGAGTCTCGTTGTATTGCCCAGGCTGGAGTGCAATGGTGGGATCTCGGCTCACTGCAACCTCCGCCTTCCAGGGTCAAGTGATTCTCCTGCTTCAGCCTCCTGAGTAGCTGGGATTACAGGCGCCCACCACCATGCCAGGCTAATTTTTGTATGTTTAGTAGAGATGGGGTTTGACCACTTTGGCCAGGCTGTCTCGAACACCTGACCTCAGGTGATCCACCCACTTTGGCTTCTGAAAGTGCTGGGATTACAGGTGTGAGCCATGGTGCCTGGCCCATTATTTTTATCATAACTATGTTTTAAAAATCTTTTGATAAATATGATAAGCTTAGTTTTATCAATTAGTTCCCCCTTTTTGTAGAGGGAATTTGTTTTACCATCTAAAGCCAGGCCTTCCCAGAGTGTAGCCACAAGCCACATGTGGTTATTGAGCCTGTAGGGTGACTAGTGTGACTGAGGAGTGAATTTTTCATTTTATTCAATTTTAGTTAATATAAGTTTACATTTAAAAACTGATTCAGTGATTGGAAAACTTTTAACTTAAACAATTTGGTTATGTGAATCTACTTTTTAAACTGTAGATTTTATGAAATCTAAATGTAGATCAAGTATTTCCTATGAAAATTTAGCTTCTGAATTGAAATGCATCAGAAGTATAAAATACACACCAGATTTTGAAGATTTAGTATAAGAAAATCCTCAGTTTTTGTACTGACTAAATTGGAACAAAAATACTGTAGACATGGGCCAAAATAAAACGTTAAAATTAATTTCACCTGTTTCTTTTAACTCTAATATGGCTCCTAGAGTATTTAATACTATGTATGTGGCTCACATTATATTTCTACCAGATGGTGCTGATTTAAAATTTTGTTTAAAGTTGGTCCTGCATATGTTTTTATTAGCAGAGTTTTGAATATGTTCCCTTGCTTGAAGCTGGTCCAACATAATCTTAAGTATTTTGGTTAGAGCAATTTTGCATGTATTGATTTTTAAACTTTTTCAATTAAAAATGTTTTACTTTTTTTTTTTTCTTTTATTAAAGACAGGGTTTCACCATGTTGGTCAGGCTGGTCTTGAACTCCTGACCTCAGGTGATCCACCCACCTTGGCCTCCAAAGTGCTGGGATTACAAGTGTGAGCCACTGCGCCCAGCCAAAAATGTTTTACTTAGAAATAACTTTATTTGCTGGGCACGGTGGCTTATGCCTGTAATCCCAGCACTTTGGGAAGCTAAGACGGGCGGATCACGAGGTCAGGAGTTCGAGACCAGCCTGACCAATATGGTAAAACCCTGTCTCTACTACAAATACAAAAATTAGCCAGGCTTGGTGGCGCACACTGTGCTCCAGCCTGGGCATCAGAGCAACAAGAGTCTGTTTCCAAAAAAAAAAAGAAAAAAAGAAATAATTGTATAAAAAATGCAAAAATTTTACAATTCTCATACCCATTACTCAGATTCACCAATTGTTAATATTTCTTCTATTCAGCATTTGCTTTACCATTCATTCTATTATTTTTTGCCAAATTATTTGAAAGTAAGTTGCATTCGTCATCCCCTTTACCTCTGAGAACTTCAGTATATACTTTCTAAGAGCCAAAGACATTGTCTTACGTAGCCTTAGTACAGTTATCAACCTAGTGAAATTTAACATTGATACAATACTTGGATCATATCTGCTGTCTGTTTTCCATTTTTTTTTTTTTTTGACCCAATCATGTTCGTTATAGCATTTGAAAATGTGTTTTTTTTTTTTTTTTTTTTATATGGAGTCTTGCTCTGTCGCTCAGGGTGGAGTAGTACAGTGGTGCAATCTCGGCTCACTGCAACCTCTGCCTCCTATGTTCAAGCAATTCTCCTGCCTTAGCTTCCCGAGTAGCTGGGATTACAGGCGTGCGCCACCATGCCTGGTTAATTTTTGTGTTTTTAGTACCAGGTTTCACCATGTTGGCCAGGCTGGTCTTGAACTCCTGACCTCAGGTGATTCACCCACCTCAGCCCCCTAAAGTGCTGGAATTACAGGCGTGACCCACCACGCCTGGCCCCTTTCAAGATTGTTTAATTCTGTTTACCGTTACTAACTTCTCAGGCTTTTTGGATTTTCTTTCTAAAATAACAGAAGAAAAATTATATACATAGTATAGATTCATTGTAAGAAATTTAAAAATACAGATAATAAGAAATGAAAAATAACCTAAAATTATATTATCCAGGGAAACCTTACTGAAATGTTGTATATCCTTCTATTAATAGATACATCATGTACATAAATTTTATAAAAATAGCACACATTGTATATTAAAGCCATCACACTTAACAATTACTACTTTGGATTGTGCTAAAATGAACTGTTCAACGAAAATAATGTTTTCCGTGTGACAAAAAGTAGGGGTAAATCTTTGTACAGTAATTGTAGTTTTCATTGAAGGGCCAGTTGAGAGAGAATTCTAAATTGCCTATAATTCAATTTTCATGGGTTGGTTTTTAGTGAGATAAACTAGATTACCTTGAAGCTTAATTAAATTCAGTGTGTTGTACCTTGATTTATGGCCTAAGATGGAAAGTGGAGTGGAGCACGTAGGCACATTCAAGTAGAAATGAGTTCCCGTCCTTTGTGTCAAGTACAACTAATAATCGCTTTTGCTGAGGGAATTTTTCTTACATATGTATCATGAAGTCTTTATTTTTTTTTTTTTGAGACAGGGTCTCATTCTTACTGAGGCTGCATTACAGTGGCAGAGTCATGGCTCACTGCAGCCCCAAACTCCTGGGCTCAAGTGATCCTTCTGCCTCAGCCTCCCAAGTAGCTAGGAGTACAGTGTATACCACCATGCTCGGCTAAGATCTTTTTTTCAAAATGAGGTCTTTTAAAACATAACTGTAATTATTATTTTTTTAAAGGTGAAGATTAGAAAACTAGTTGATTTTTCATTTGTTATACATCCTACCAGTATTTATTAAACCCCTGTTCCATGGTTCTTTGCTAGGTGCAGTAGTGAAAACAAATGTGGATACTGCTTTTTACTGTGTGAAATGCACTTGTGTATGATTTCTAGGCCCTAACCCTAGAGATTCTCATTGAGTACCTCTGGGATGCTCAGTTTCAAAAGCTCCCCAGATGATTCTAATGTACAAGGAGAGAAAAACAAAACAAACTCTTTGGGTGAATTATCTACGTAAGTCCCTAACAGTCTGGTGAAGTCGGGATTCTTATCCCCACCTAAAAAGGGAGTCAGTAGGCTGGACACAGTGGCTCACACCTGTAATCCCAGCACTTTGGGAGGCCGAGGTGGATGGATCATGAGGTCAAGAGATCGAGACCATTCTGGCCAACATGGTGAAACCCTGTCTGTACTAAAAATACAAAAATTAGCTGGGTGTGGTGGCACACGCCTGTAGTCCCAGCTACTCGGGAGGCTGAGGCAGGAGAATCACTTGAACCCAGGAGGTGGAGGTTGCAGTGAGCTGATATCATGCCACTGCACTCCAGCCTGGCGACAGAGTGAGACTCCGTCTCAAAAAAGGCGGGAAGTCGGTAGAGGCCTACGGTTGAACATCACACAGCTTGACCGGGGGAAGGAGTCTACCCATCCTGTGTAAGCCCACTGCTCTTTGCTGTCAGCATGGTTCATTTCCCTTTTGGGCGCGGATTTCTTTTTACTCCTACCTGTCTTTCCAATACCAAAACCTTGTATGAGTGTTTCCCTTAAAAGTAACTAATTTCATGCAAGTTCCAATATATTATGACCCAATATATACCAAATGATTAACAGTGACCCTTTGAAGTATGTAATTACGGGGACTTTGCTGTTTTCCTTTTTCCATTTTTTTTCTTTTGCATCATTCAAATGATATTCACTGATTTTTAAAAACTTTTTGCTCTCTCCTCTCCCTTTTTTCTTTTGAGACGGAGTCTCTGTCATCCAGGCTGGAGTGCAGTGGTGCCATCTTGGCTCACTGCAACCTCTGCCTCCTGGATTCAAGCGATTCTTGTACCTCAGCCTACTGAGTAGCTGGGATTGCAGGTATGCGCCACCATGCCCTGCTAATTTTTGTTTTTAGTACAGGGTTTCACCATGTTGGCCAGGCTGGTCTCGAATTCCTGACCTCAAGTGATCCACCCAGCTCGGCCTCCCATACTGCTGGGATTACAGGCGTGAGCCATCGCCGGCCCAGCCCTTTTGTGTCCTTTTATATTATGTGCAAGTTCTCTTTTTTTAGTAGTAAGGTGTGTCATTTTTGTATTCTGACCAAAAATTTTAAGAAAAGAAATTATGGCTCCCTATAGGGAGTTTTATCAAAATCAAGATATGGGATTATTTGGGAGAGAGAAGGCTGCCGGTACCAGATACACAGTCAGTGGCCAGTGGCCAGTGTGATGGGGATAAGATTGTGGTCCAGAAAAGAATTAGCCTGCCTTCCTCGGGGCTAACTCTGCTAGTGCTTGTGGAATGGCTACTGCAGTTCCAGGGAACATGCTCTGATATGATAATGTCCAGAGGAGGAAGAGATGGTCTCTTCCTGTATATCTCCTTTTAAGAGTGAAGAAACCTTTCTCAAAGCCCACCAGCATAAGACCTCTCTAGTGTCACTGGACAGAAGTATATCAGATGCTTCTAGCCAAAGCAAGCCTTGGCAAGGGGAATGGTACTTCCTCCACAGCCTTAGACTTCTCAGGGCCTGTTTTCTGAAGCATGTGGCCAGGAGGAGGAGGAGGATGCAGCCTCCAATCAGGTTGGGCTTATCAGATGGTGATACCTCTTACTTAAAAAAAAAAAAAAAAAAAAAAGTTGGGCGTTGTTGGAAAAGAAAGCTGTGGATGTTGGTGAGAACCCAGTGTCTGCTACAGGGGTATTCCCTAGTTGGGAAGTTATGTAGCTGGAATGGCTGGAAGAGAAAGAAGTAATTTCTTCTGTGAGTTAAAAGTCACCTGGCAAAATTTAGGCATCTGAGACATCACAGTGCATTTGTTATATTGTGGCACTTCATTTTAAAGGGATAATGCTATCCAGAACAGAATGACTGGAATGGTGAAGAATGTGAAACATTTGACATGAAACGTGAATGGACTGTAAGGGGATATTTAGCCCAGAGAAGAAAATGTGAGATTTAGTGGTGGTAGTACAGATCATTAATATTTTTACATATTTTATGCTTTGTCTCTAGAAGACTAAGCATGTAACTTGCTTAGGCTGAAGCAGGGTTTTTACTTGGAGAGGGGAGCTGTTAGAGCTCTCTTTTATTTTACTCCCTTTAATTATGAGTATTTCCCACATAGAATAGTTAAACATGTAAAAAAGACCCTATGTCCAGCCCCCAGTTTTATTGAATCTTAGCGTTTCTCATGTATGTCTTTTTAAAAAAAAAAACGCCCACTGGATACAGAAATAAAAACATTACCAATAAAAGCCTCATTTAAACTTTCCAGAAGTAACTTGAGTTAGAAGTTTGCATTTCCATTCATGTTTCATTAAATTTCCTTAGGCTGTTATTAGAGTTGTAACACATATTTATCAACACATAGTGTTAATTATTTATGCACACTCTGATGATTTTAGAAGGTAAGAATGTCAAGCTGCTCAAACTGAAAGTAAAGATAACCCCTTACTTAGGAAAGTGCCAGCCACCCTTGCTGCTCCTACCCAGCTTTGAAAGCCCTTGAGTATTTTTGAGCTTTTTAAGTACACAAAAGAAAAAAAAAAGCTCAGTGTATTTTTGTAAGTCAAACACTGTGTAACTACCACTGAGGTCAAGAAATAGAATATTGCCAGTATCTCCCTTTCTTCTTCGCTCAGGAGTAACTGCTCCTCTGACTTTATGGTGATCACTTTTTATATTTCCTTATAGTATTACTTGCAGAGCATTCGTCCCTAAACACTGTAGTTCGTTGTTGTTGTTGTTGTTTTAGCTTCATCTAAGTGGAATCATTCAGTATATATTTTTATGCATTTGGTCTCTTTGACTAGACACATTTTTGAGCACCATGTGTATTGAGTGTAGCTGTGGCTCACTGGTTTCCCTTGCTGCATAGTATTCCATTATATAAATAAACCTGAATTCCTTCTGCTCTTTAAATTGTTTCCAGTTTGAGGTTATTAAGATAATGCTGTTCTCTCTGTGGTTTGCCTTTTCACTCTCTTCATGATGTTTTTTGAATAAGTTCTTAACTTTAATGTCTAATTTTTTAGTTTTTTTTTTTTTTTATTGTGGTAGGTGCTTTTGGTATCCTGTTTGAGAAGTCTTTCCTACCCTGAGGATATAATGATAGTCTCCTATATTGTCTATGAGGAGCTTTATTGTTTTGCTTCTCACATTTGGAGCTATAATTTAACTGGATTTTTGTGCAGATGTGGATTTAGGAGCCATTTCATTTTTGTTTTTTCCATATGGATATCTGATCTGCACCATTTATTGTCAAGGTCATCCTTTCCCTTTTGCTTGGCTCGGTCACTCTTGTTGTAAATCACGTATCTTAAGTGAATCTGTTTCTGGGTTCTCTCTTCTATTCCGTTCATTTCTTTGTTGCTCCTTGTACCAATTCCACATTGTTTTAATTATTGTAAAATAAGATTTTATATCTACTAGATCAAGCCTTTCTACCTTGCTTGTCTTGAATAGTGTCTTAGCTCTTTAACCCTTTTCTTTTCACATAAATTTGCCCCATTTCACCAAAGCAACTACCTGTTAGAATTTTGATTTTGCATTTTGTTTGTAGTTTAATTGGGGAAAAATTGACATTTTTCAAATACTGAGTTTTCCAATCCAGGAACATGTATTTTATTTAGGCCCTCTATAATTCTCCCTTCAGTGTTAGGTAGCTTTCTGCATACAGATCTTGTATATCTTTTGTTAGATTTATTCATAGGTATTTGATGTTTTTTATGCTATTGTAAATATTTTGTTGTCTGTGTGGTTGTGGAAATACAATTGATATTTTCAGATTGACCTTGTATTTAGTAACCTTGCTAAACTTGCATACTAATTGTAATAATTTATCTGTAACTTTGAATTTATCTGAGTTATTCTGTGAATTGTGACAGCTCTATTTCTTTCCAACCAATCCTTGTAACTTTTATTTCTGTTTCTTGCTTTGCTGCACTGGCTAAAATGTTCAGATAGGAGAGATAATAGCTGGTATCTTAGTCTGACTTCTCTCAGAGGGAAACTGTTTTTGCAATTTATATGATACTTGTAGTTTTTTGGTAGATATCAAACCCTTTATCAGATAAAGAAGAGCTTATATTCTAAGTTTGCCAAAGATTCTTCTCATGAATGAATGTTAGGTTTTTTAAGACATCTTTTTTGGCAAGTGTAAGATGATCGTATGATTTTAATTTTGATGGTGCGGTATGTAAGAAACTTTGCATTCCTGAAAGGAACCAAACTTGGGTTTATTTTCCAAATTTGGTTTGCAAAAAATTTGCTTAGGAGTTTTGCCTCTTTGCTCATAAGTGAGTTTGACCTGTAATTTTTCTCTTTTTATTATATACTTGTTAAGTTCTGATTTCAGAGTTACTGGCCTCATAAGTTTTGGCGGAGGGCGCATTGCCTTTATTATTATTATTATTTGAGATGGAATCTCACCTTATTGCCCACGCTGGAGTGCAGTGGCATGGTGCTCACTGCAACCTTTGCCTCCTGGGTTCAGGTGCCTCCTGCCTCAGTCTCCTGAGTAGCTGGGATTACAGATGCCAACCACCATGCCTGGCTAATTTTTGTAGTTTTAGCTGAGTTGGGGTTTCACCATATTGGCCAGGCTGGTCTCAAACTCCTGAACTTAAGTGATCCACCCACCTTAGCCTCCCAAAGTGCTAAGATTACAGGCATGAGCCACGATGCCTGGCCAGACATGTCATTTATACAGGTCCTTACAGATTGATTAATTTGAGGTCTAGGCTAATGTGTGTTCAGACACAAGTTTTCATTTGACTCGGAGCCAGGGGACACTAGCAATCCAGGATCTTACTCTAGGTTCCTGGACTGTGATGACTGAAGCTGAGCTCTGTGGAGTCCTGTCAGTTTCTGATTTATCTTTCTAGATTCATATGCTTTAAGTTACAGACTCCAAACCTTTAAGTTCAAATTTATGAAAAATTTAGAAAATACGATTTTGACCAAAACAAAAACAAACCCCCAAAAACCAAAACTGCAGTTTACCTTTCAGGTAAAAAACTATTTTGTTTTTCTGGTTTTGTTTTCTCTGCATCTTAACTTCTCAGAGTAGATTCCCCCTTATGCGTGTATAACTCATTTTTTTCTTCATTTAACATATTGAATAATTTACCGGCCATTACATATTTTATAACATGTGTATAGCTTTTTTTGGGATCACCCTTCATGGTTTGGGGGTTTTGAACACCTTGCAATTTTAAATGTAAAACATTCACCCCTGTAAATAGCCATTCATACTGTGAATTTGGATTTGAGTACCTAAACTTTTGAATAAACATTTTGAGTTACTGCATAGGGATGTTGCCTGCTAGCCAGTGATTGGGTATTTGCAGTAGTATTGAACTGTTAATTGAATATTTTACTGCATTTTGCCCTGATTTTATAAGAGTGAAAAAGGAGAGAAAAATGTTTATTTTACTGAAAAGAAGCACATGATGATAATTGGTGCTTTTTTGGTGTTTTTCTAGGTAGAGTTTCTTTGAACTTAGGCAAATACTCAGTGGGCTCAATTATGTGGAAAAAATTAAAGAATGCCGATAAAATGCTGGAAATAAATTTTCAAGGGCATGTTTTCCCCTAAAACAATAGAAGTAATTGAGATCTGATAAATTATTACTTGCTATTAGCAGAATCCCCAAATAACATGCATACATTTGTAACTGCTTCATGTTTACAGACATACACCTTATGTGAAAGTAGAGGACTGCCTATTCTATAATTTATTTGATTTCTTTATAACTGAACATGCATGTTTTTCATTTTTCTCTAATGTAAACAGAATACTGTGGATAGCTTTTAAAAAAAAAATCATTGTGGCTATATCCCAAATTGGCATTTAAAAGAACCTCTAGAAAGGACTTGATTGAAAGTGGAAGACTTTGTGGTAATTGGTTCATTTGAGGCTCTTCATAGTCATCATTATTAGCAAACAGTTATTAAATTGCTATATACAGGGCACTGTGACAGAACAAATACTGTAGCTGAAGGCAGTATATGGTTCCTAAGATGACACCATAAATAGAATAAACTTTTTCTATTGGAGAAATGCTAGTCGACAGTTTTCCAGTCTTCTCATAGATTTTATTAATTTAGCATTTTAATTTTTATTACTCAAAAAAGCTTCATTTTTCTGTTTTGAGAGTTTTGCTCTTGTTGCCCAGGCTAGAATGCAGTGGCTCAATCTTGGCTCACTACAACTTCCGCCTCCCAGATTCAAGTGATTCTCCTGCCTCAGCCAGCAGAGAAGCTGGGATTATAGGCACCTGCTGCCACTCCCAGCTAATTTTTATATTTTAAGTAGATAATGGGGTTTCACCATGTTGGCCAGGCTGGTCTTAGACTGCTAACCTCAGGTGATCCACCTGCCTTGGCCTCCCAAAGTGCTGAGATTACAGGCATGAGCCACCTCACCCTGCCTCATTTTTTAATTTAGCTTTTTGACTCTGCTTTTAATACTTCAACAATGATTTTCTGCTTCTCAATAACTAAAGCACGCTTGATCTGGTCACAAACACATACAGAACAAATGGAACCACATAGGCCCTAATGCCATGTATTTTGTTTTGGATAACCTCCTAAGAACTTATGGTCTCCCAGCTTGAAGCCCTCTAAGTCTGCCTGGGCACACGCCACTGCAGGTATTGGTGCATTTGAGACAGCCTAGTTTTGTTGGAGGCTGTATTGTAGGAAAGTCTGTGACAGTATGTCAGACTCATTGCCTATAGACAGCATCCCTAGAAGAGGGGGGAAAAAAGCTTTTCATATACAGATTTTAAAAATCTAGCTTACCTGTTTTCTTACTGATTTATAGTGTTTCCTTCCAGATGTTTTACACATCGGCCACAAGATATAAGCATTTTCTAAATTGAATAAGCCTAAAATCCCCAGATCTTTTTGTGTATATGGTAAAATACACGTAACATAAACTTTATTAACCATTATAACTTTTTTTTTTTTTTTTTTGAGACATGGTTATCAATCTGTTGCCCAGGCTGGAGTGCAGTGGCACAGTCATAGCTCACTAGAAGTTTGACTTCCTGGGCTCAGATGACCCTCCCGCCTCCCAAGTAGCTGGGACCACAGGCATGAGCCATCATGCCTGGCAAATTAAACATTTTTTTGGTTGAGATGAGGACTTGCTCTGTTGCCCAAGCTGGTCTTGAACGCCTCGCCTCAAGCAGTCCTGCCTTGGCCTCCCCAAATGCCGTGATACAGGCGTGAGCCGCCAAGCCCTGCCTTAAAACATTTTTTTGTGATAAGAACACTTAATGTGAGATCTACTCTTAAATTTTTAAGTGCACAAAACAGTATTGTTCATTGTAGATAAAATGTTATACAGCAAATCACCAGAAACTTATGCATCTTGCAAAACGAAAACTATACCTGTTGAACAGCAGCTGTTTTTTCCTCCCTTCAGCCTGTGTCAATGACAGTTCTATAATTTGATTATTTTAGATATCCCATATAAGTGGAATCTTGTAGCACTTACCACTTTTGTGACTGATTTCACTTAGCTTAATGTCCTCCAGTTTCATCCATGTTGTTGAATATGGCAGGATTTACATTTTTTTTTTAGGCTTAACAATATTCCGTTTTATGTATTTATCACATTTTTCTTACTCATCTCTCAATGGACATTTAGGTTGTTTCCATGTCTTGGCTATTGTCAGTGATTCTGCAGTGAACATGGAAATGCATGTATCTGACTGGGATAATGATTTTAATTCTTCTGGATATATACCCAGATGTGAGATTGATAGATCAAATGGTAATTCTACTTTTAGTTCTTTAAGAATCTTCATACTGTTTTCCATAGCAGCTGCACCATTTTTTTTTCACCAACAGCATGCAAGAGTTTGTCCACATCCTTGCGAATACTTATCTTTGTAAATATATAGCCATTTTAACAGGTGTCAGGTGATGTTTTAATTTGCATTTCCTGGGTGATTGGTGATGTTGAGCATCTTTGTGTGTACCTGTTGTTCATTTATATGTCTTTTTGAAGAAATGTTTATTCAAGCCCTTTGCTTATTTTCTAAATCAGGCTTTTGGTGTTTTTTTGTGTGTGTGGTTTTTTTTTGGTTTGTTTTTTTGCCATTGAGTTTTCTGAGTTCCTTATATATTTTGCATATTAATTCCTTATCAGATATAGAGTTTGCATATACTTTCTCCCATTCTGTAGGTTGCCTTTTTACTTTATTGTTTCTTTCGTGGAAACTTTGTAGAAGCTTTTTAGTTTGATGTAGTTCCATTTGTCTAATTTTGCTTTTTTTCTTATTAAATTTTATTATTTTATTTATTTTTGAGATGGAGTCTTACTCTGTCACTTAGGCTGGAGTGCAGTGGCACAGTCATGGCTCATTGCAGCCTCGACCTCCCAGGCTCAAGCCGTTCTCTCACCTCAGCCTCCAGTGTAGCTGGGACCACAGGTGTGTGTCGCCATGTCTGGCTAATTTTTTTTTTTTTGTGAGGGGGTGTGTTTGTTTAGAAACTGGGTTTTACCATGTTGCCCAAGCTGGTCTTGAACTCCTGGGCTCAAGCGATACCTATGCCCCAGCCTCCCAAAATGCTGGGAGTACAGATGTGAGCTACCGCACCTTGCCATTTGTTGAGAATTTTATTATAAAACAACATTGAAGTTTTTTTTTTTTTTGAGATGGAGTCTTGCTGCATCACCCACGCTGGAGTGCAATGGCATGATTTCACCTCACTGCAACCTCCACCTCCCTGGTTCAAGTGATTCTCCTGCCTCAGCTTCTTGAGTAACTGGGACTACAGGTGCATACCACCATGCCCAGCTAATTTTTGTATTCTTAGTAGAGACGGGGTTTCACCATGTTGACCAGGATGGTCTCCATCTCTTGACCTCGTGATCCTTCCGCTTTGGCCTCCCAAAGTGCTGAAGAAATCAAATGGGAAATTAGAAAATGTTTTGAACAAATGAAAACACGACATACCAAAATCTCTGGGATGCAGCAAAAGTAGCACTGAGAGGAAAGTTTATTGCAATAAATGACTACATTAAAAAATCTCAAACAGCATAACTGTACACCTCAAACTAGAAAAAGAAGAATAAGCCAATCTCAAAGTGAGCAGAGGAAGAAAATAATTTGCAACAGAATGAACAAAAACAGTAGAAAAACAATAGAAAAGAATCAGAGTTGGTTTTTTGGAAAGATAAGCAAAATTGACAAACCCCTGTCTAGACTAAGAAAAACAGAAGATTCAAAATCAGATATGAAAGAGAAGACATTACACCTGATACTGTGAAAATAAAAGGTATGCTGACACTATTATGAACAGCTGTATGCCAAAAAATTGGATAACCTAGAAGAAATTGGTAAATTTCTAGAAACATACAAACTACTGAGACTGAATCATGAAGAAATAGAAAATTTGAGCAGACCAATAACAAAGAAGATCGAGTCAGTAATCAAAAACCTCCCAACAGACTGAGTGCAGTGGCTTATGCCTATAATCCCAGCACTTTGGGACGCCGAGGTGGGTGGATCACCTGAGGTCAGGAGTTTGAGACCATTCTGGCCAACACGATAAAAACCCTCCCTTCTGAAAATACAAAAAAATTAGCCAGGCATGGTGGCACGTGTGTGTAATCCCAGCTACTGGGGAGGCTGAGGCAGAAGAATCGCTTGAACCTGGGAGGCAGAGGTTACAGTGAGCTAAAATGGTGCCACTGAACTCCAGTCTGGACAACAGAGTGAGACTGTCTCAAAAGAAAAAAAATAACAAAAAACTTCCAACTAAGAAAAGCTCAGGACCAGATGGCTTCACTGGACAATTGTACTAAACATTAAAGAAGAAATGACACCAGTTCGTCTCATCGTCTTCCAAAATATTGAAGAAGAAACACTTTCATTTTAACTACTTTAAAGTGTGCAATTCTGTGGCATTAAGGACATCCACAGTGTTGTGCACCATCCTCCCTGTCCATTCCACTACTTTTTCAGCCAAACAGAAACCCTGTACCCATTAGAAACTAACTTTCTATTCCCCTCAATCCCCCAGCCCCTGGTAGCCTCTCTATGAATTTGCTTATTCTAGGACTCAAGTAAGCGATATCATAAAATATGTCCTTTTGACTTTGGCGTATTTTATTTAGCATAGTATTTTCAAGGCTTGTGCATCAGAATTTCATTTCTTTTTGAGACTGAGTAATATTCCATTGTGCATATATACCACATTTTGTTCATTCATCTGTTGATGGACACTTGGGATGTTTCTACCATTTGGCTCCTGTAAACAATGCTGCTATGAAAATTGGTGTACATGTATCTGTGTGAGTCCCTGCTTTCAGTTCTTTTGGATATTTACTAAGAAGTAAAATTGCTGGAACATACAGTATTCTGTGTTTAAATTTTTGAGTAATTGCCAAACTGTTTTTCCACAGTGACTGTACTGTTCTATAATCTTACTGTTGACAAGGGTTCCAATTTCTCTACATCCTTGCCAACAGTTGTTTACTTTTTTCAGATAATAGCCATCCTAATGAGCATGGAGCAGTATCTTATTGTTTTGATTTACATTTCTCTTATAACTTAGTGATACTGAGTATCTTTTCATATTGACCATTTGGATATCTTTGGAAAAATGTCTGTTCAAGTCTTTTGCCCATTTTTGAATTGGACTGTTTAGTTGCTATTGAGTTTTAAGAGTTCTTCATATATTCTGGATGTTGTGATTTGTAGATATTTTCTCTCATTGTGCTGTTTGTGATTTCACTCTCTTGATAGTGTCCTTTGATGCACAAAATTTTAACTTTGATGAATTTTATTTTATCTAGTTTTTCTTTTGTTGCCTGTAGTTTTGGTGTCATTTTTAAGAAATCATTGTGAAATGTAATGTTACGAAGCTTTTCTCCTAAGTCTTTTGAGTTTTATAGTTTTAGCTCTTAAGCTTAGGTCTTTGATCCATTTTGAGTTTGGTTTTGTAAATGGTTTAAGGTAAGGGTCCAGCTTTACTCTTCTGCAGCTTGCTATGCAGTTTCCCTGCAACATTGGTTGCAGAGACTGTCTTTTCCCCATTGAATTGTCCTGGCAGATCAGTTGATCTGTGTGAGGGTTTATTTCTGGATTCTGTATTCCAAATGTCTGTCTTTATGCCAGTATCACACTGTTTGATTATTGTGGCTTTGTAGTAAGTTTTGAAATCAGGAAGTGCAAGTCTTTGTTCTTTCTCAAGATTGTGAGATTTCATATGAACTTTAAGATGGATTTTTCTGTTTCTGAAAAAAAAAAAGAAAAAAAAAGCTGTTGGGCTATTGAATATTGCATTGAATCTGTAGATTGTTTTAGGTAGTCTTGTCATCTTAACACTATTAAGTCTTCTAACCCTCAAATGCCATAAATCTTTAAAGTTAATTATGATAAGTTTGTAACTAACAGAATACAATTAATTTTAGTTTACACTATGGCTTTTGAGTATGTTTGGTGAGGTTATTCTTTTAGATTTAACTGTCTTCAGCCTCCTCACTGTGATACCTACTATATAACCTAAAGTGGAGGTTGAAGACCTGCAGCCTGCAAGCAGAATGTGGCCTGTCCTTGTGTTTTATTTGGCCCTTTCCGTGTGGCCCCTCCTTGTTTCTTAAATTCAAAGTAAATATATACATTTCCAAATATCATGGGTTTTAATATAAAAATTCCGCTCCAGTTTTAAAGAAAGCGGCAGCCCCACTTCAGTTGGTGAAGAGAGCCTGTGGTCTCCCTGAGGGGGCTGAGTGTGGGTCTCCATTTTTGCCTTATCCTCTACCCCTCTTTCCCTGTTTGGGATGTAGAGGCAGTTGAGTTTTCAGTCTTTGTTGAAAAGGAGGAAAAGAGAACATTGGTTTGAAATGATCTTTTGTAGTAAATATTTAACACCATGGCAGATTTCAGGTGAACCAAAAACCACATTTTAAAGCAGAATCCTATGACCCTGCCCCTTACCTTCTTCTGAAGAGGATTTCTGCGTAAGACGATAGAATATTTTTCTGTCTAGCCACTTCTCCCCACCCCCACAGCAGCTATTAGAAGAATGATTATTTGCGGCTTGATTAGCTTCCTCAGGACCTACATTAACAAAGTATCCTGCTGTTTTGAAAGATTAATTTTGTGAATTGATACAAGTCTTTGATACTGAATGTTGGTTAATATTGTTTTTAAACAATAGGAATAGTATCCAGAACAGATTAAAATCAAATTAGAATATTTTTGGTATTGCTTTTAAAAGATTAAATACAGAGCACAGACTCAAGCCTGATAGCTCCCAGCCCAGCAGTTTTTATATGTAGTTTCTCTGTGTATGTGTAGTGAGTGAAGAAGCTGAATTTGTCACAGAATGTGATTGCATGAGGCATATTATTGTAACTTGAATTCAGATGGCCCCAAAATTACCCCAGTCTCTCAACATAATTGGTTAAACTTGGTCTGGGCGATATCTTTAAGTCATCAAAGGAAGGAACTTTTAGGACAAGGAAAAGATGGTTTGATTGTTGGGGGACAGGGAGGAGGGAGGCTGTAAGCACTGGTAAGGAAACATGGAGTTTTTTTTTTTTCTTTCTTTTTTTTTTAAATGAAGATGGGGTTTTACCATGATGGCCAGGCTGGTGTTGAATTCCTGACCTCAGGTGATCCACCCACCTCAGCCTCCCAAAGTGCTAGGATTACAGGTGTGAGCCACCGCGCCCGGCCGAAACATGGAGTTTTCTAAGAAGTTAGCTGAAATTGGGTGTAAGAGATCTCTGAAGATTGTATCTTTGGGAACATCTCTGACTTCATCCTTGACATGATTGAGTCCTTCATATACAATGAATTAGCAATGAGAGTCATGTAGGCATATATACTGGAAAGAAATAATAAAGTTCTTAGACCAAATACTCATGCTTGTTCCAGAGAAGTTTCCCAGGAAAAGCAAATGTCATCTCTCTCTACTTCACCAACGTTAAATTTTGAGACCTCAGGCAGTCGACCATGAAGACAACACTTCAGAAGGACTTTTATAACCGGGATACTTCAGTTTTTAACAACATTTGTGTCCTTTTTTTTCCTTTTCATGTTTGTTCAGAAATAGACTTCTAACTGATATTAATAATATACTTGTAGAAAATAGGGACTGCCTTCTTTTTTCTCCACATTGCACAATGTTCCCAGTGGTCCTGCCTAATCTCTGGGCTTAAAATTCTTCCAGCCTGGTAATGAGTAGAAAATCCGTAATTCCAGCTCGGATTACCCTCTGGAACACCCATCCTCTATTTTTGTCTGGTGGACAAAAAATGCAGCACTTGGTAAGCTGTGAGTCCTTCTAGTATGATGCACTGAAAACTGAAGTTTATCTGTTTCCAATCTCCAGCTCCCTCCCTACCACCCCTCTTCAATTTCTTTGGCTGTTAGCTTTGCCTTTTTCCCATTGGTCAGAATTAGAAAGCTGGAATCATTCCGACCCTTCCTTCATGTCCCCTGTCCAAATATTTCTCATCTGTCCCTTTCCTATTCACACTGCTCCTGCCTTGGTTCATCATCTTTCGCCTGGATGAATGCAGTGGCTTCCTAACTGGCCTCCTGTCTATACTTAATCTTTCCTGATCACAGCCTCCTACCCTCTAAAGTATGTGTAGCAGGGTCATGCCCACGCTGGAAGGGAGCCCAAGCACATTTCCTTGGGGAAGAAGGCTCAGCCCCTCTTCCCCCATAGCTGTCGCTCTCCTGTGCCAAGTCCGTGCATGCCTCTGTTACAGCTCTTCTCAGTTACAGCATGCTCACTGTCTCCTCATCCTCACCTCACATTCACAGTGTGCACCTTACACTGTAATTCTGTTTCTCTACACCTGGATCCTGTCTCTCAGAGTACATATGCTCCCTAAATACACATGTGGAGTCTTGTTTACCCAGTATATTCATAGTAGCTTTTGAATTGTTGCACCTCAAAAGATGCTGGTGGAGTATTCTAGTTGTTCTAGCTCTGTCTTGATGGTAGAATGCCACTTAGTTTTAGTACAGTTAAAGTATGAATAAACTAACAAAGAACAGGAAGGGGGAGATGCCTGTGAAATCTTGAAGATGGAAAACAGATTGAGCCAGCAAATCAGAAAAAGCTGAGACCTAATCTCAGCTGGGAAGAGCCAGCTAAGAGCAACCTGATTTGCTGAGTGAACTCGGATGAGAGATGGAACGCGTCAGGGCTTCTGAAGATATACTGAGGCCCTAGGAGACATAGATGAAACTAAGACTTCAGGAACACCTTGAACGTGGACAAGAACAAGACAGGAAGAAAAAGCAACATGAAGGTAATGCAAGGAATAGATAAGACAAGCTCTTACCTCAAAGGAGAGAAGAGGGGGCATTACAGCTATGAAATAATTGTCTGAAATTTAAAGATGTTCAGATAACAAAGGGTTCTTGGAAATTAGAAATGTGGAAGCAGAACTTTAAGACCCCAATAGAACAAAATGAGAAAAGAAAAACTAGAAAAGATAAGTAGAGGATCAATCTAGGAGATCCAAGATATAACTAATGAGAAATTCAGAAAGAGAATAGCAGAAACACAGGACCCTGTGTGTCCAGGCCAATAGGGCCACTGAGAGCTCAGGCTGGTCAGTTGATGAAAAGACCACACCAAGGCATGTTAGGTTGAAATTTCAGAATACCAGAGATTGGGAAAATCTTGGAACTTTTTTTTTTTTTTTGAGACAAAGTCTCACTCTGTTGCCCAGGCTAGAGTGCATTGGCGCGATCTCGGCTCACTGCAACCTCTGCCTCCCGGGTTCAAGCAGTTCTCCTCCTCCACCTCCCAGATAGCTGCAATTACAGGCATGTGCACCACCACACCCAGCTAATTTTGTATTTTTAGTAGAGATGGATTTTCTCCATGTTGGTCAGGCTGGTCTCGCACTCCCGACCTCAAGTGATCCCCCTGACTTAGCCTCCCAGAGTGCTGGGATTACAGGTATGAGCCACCGTACCCAGCCTAATTTTTGTATTTTTAGTAGAGATGGAGTTTCACCATTTTGGCCAGGCTGGTCTTGAACTCCTGACTTCAAGTGATCTTGCCTTGGTCTTCCAAAGTGCTGAGATTATAGGCGTGAGCCACCACACCCTACCAGAATTTTTTTAAAAACCCAGACCTGCAAAGAAGATTAGGAAGATGAGCTTTAGATTTATCAATAGCAGCGCTGAAAGCTAGAAGACCTTAAATTCTGAGGGAAATTATTTCCAGCCTATAATTTAGTGCTCATCCAAATTATTGACAAGATGTGCACATAAAATAAAAACCTTTTTGGGATCTGTCATGTTTGAAATTTTCCATTCACATACCCTTTCTCAGGAAGCTATGGAGCACTGTGAGCCACTAAAACAGGAAGTCGAGAAAGAGGAAAATACTGAGTTGAAACCAAAGAAAGGGGAAGGAATTTTCAGGACTCACAAGAGCTGTGCTGAGGCAGATATAATAATTGGTCCAGATGAAGCAGGGAAATGGAGGGCCCGAGGAGGGATGTGTTCTAGAAAGAAGCAAGTGAAACCAGTTGGTCAGTGTGTCTGACTTCACTGAAGGGAGTTTCACTGATCTTTTCTGACAATTTCAGGGAGAATTAGTGGTCAATGCTTGTGAAACCAAGCAAGTAAAGGAAGATGCAGTTGCTTACTCTAATGGGGAAATAGAAGCCTAGAAAAGAATTGTAATCACAGTATGTTTTTATGTTATAATAATGGAAATAGACCAGGTGCAGTGGCTGACACCTGTAGTCCCAGCACTTTGGGAGGCTGAGGTGGAAGGATCGCCTGAGGCAAGTGGGATTTTGTCTCTACAAAAAAAAGGGGAAAATTAGCTGGGTGTGGTGGTGCATGTCTGTAATTCCAGCTACTAGGGAGGCTGAGGCTGGAGGATTGCTTGAGCACAGGAGTTGGAGACTGCAGTGAGCTGTGATCGCACCACTGCACTCCAATCTGGGCGACAGAGGAGACCCTTTCTCTAAAAATAATAATGACAGTGGAAATAAAGAAGTACTTACATTCTAGTGTTGGGAGATGGTCACTGCAGATCAGTGAGCAAAGTTATTTCAGATTGCTTGAGAGAGAGAAATGGGTTGGAGGAGAAGGCCTTCCATGGAATGCCCCTTTGAGCAGAGCCCTGAGGGTGAGACCATCACACTTGCTTCGGAAACAGCAGGGGAAGGGAGTTCTGGGAATTCATTACAATCCAGGACAGTCATTCTCAACAATAGTTGGCCTTGAGGTGAGACAGACCCTGGCTTGTGACATCAAGGGTGGTGTTGGCCTGGAGGGATGCTGGAGTGTGGCAGGGGCTGTACCATGGTGGGCCTTGCAGGCCACACTAGTCACTCTGAATTCTCTGGAACAGAAGAGCAGTGAGTGTCTTCTGCCTTGAGGTGATACAGAGTGCTGGGTGGTGACTGGATCCTGGTAGTACAAAAGTGCTGTTGGGGCTGGGTGCTGTGGCTCATCCCTGAAATCCCAACACCTTGGGAGGCCAAGGCTGGAAAATTGCGTGAGGCTTGGAGTTTGAGACCAGCCTGGGCAACATAGCAAGACCTCATCTCTACAAAACATTTAAAAATCAGCCAAGTGTGTTGGTGCACACCCGTAGTCCTAGCTCCTCGGGAGGCTCAGGCAGGGGGATCACTTGAGCTCAGAAATTCAAGGTTATAGTCAGCTGTGATTGCACCAGTGCACTCCAGCTTGAGTGACAGAGCAAGACCCTGTCTCTAAAAAGTACCAAAAAAAGGTGCTATTGGACTTTACACCATATGGATGTGTATTTATGTGTGCTTACACACACGTTTACATCCCTTTTATTCATTCTTTTTACTTGAAATTAGCTTTTCCTGCTGTCCTTTATGCATTTATTTAGTAGTTAGGTAGTTTGATCCCCAGAAGGTTAATTAATGGCCAGTGCAGCAAGGGGTAAACATACTGACTAGTGGCTCATACTTGCTTTATTACTTTATTTTTTTAAATTGTTGATAATTACAATAATGCACATGGGCATGGATCCAAGACAGGAAGAATTATTGTCTGCAAGCAGATCTGCTGTAAGCTGGTAATACAGTCTGATTTACTTTTAAATTTAAATGCCACATAAGTCACAGGAAAGATGTCTTAACTTGCTTTGAATTTGGAAAGGGTAGAGCACTTTCATATTTTTGTTATTTTCACAGTTTTAATGGACATTAGAAGTTAAATTGATTTGTTATATCCAGATTGATATATAAATGTTGCTTGTACCTAATAAAATGTTGAGCAGAATGACTGTGTAGAAATTTGTATTTAAAATGTAAAGTTTCTCTTTCCCTGCCCTGTGAAAATCATTTGGGCAAATTGCCATTTTTTTTGTTACAAGCAAATATATGTGTTATTCACTCAAGAATTTCATGACTTTCAACATAACAGAACCTTAGAAATTAAAGGGCCACGTGTGGTGACTCACACCTGTAATCCTAACACTTTGGGAGGCCAAGGAAGCGGATTGTTTGAGGCTGGGAGTACAAGACCAGCCTGGGCAATATAGTGGGACTCCATCTCTACCAAAAAAAAAAATTGTTTAATTAGCCAGGTGTGGTGGTGTGTGACTGTAGTCCCTACTACCTGGGGACCTGAGGCGAGTGGATCACTTGAGCCTGGGAGGCTGAGGCTGCAGTGAGCCTGGGGGACGTAGTTGAGACTCTGTCTGAAAAAAATAAGAAAAAACAACTCCCCCCTCAAAAAAAAAAAAAAAGCCCACAAGAAAAACAAAGCCTGTGATTTCCAGTATTTGGTTTTTATGGGATAATAGAACTAAGAAAAATGTTTTAAATAGATAAGGTTGTTCTTGATTAATACTACAGAAGAATAATTTTTTAAAAGCAGCTACTTGTTTATTGTTGCCATCATTTTATGAAATTCTTTTAATAACAAAAGGTAGAAAATGATATTAGAATTCAGGACAGTTATTCTTTCTTTTTTTTTTTTGAGACTGAGTCTCACCCTGTCTCCCAGGCTGGAGTGCTATGGCGCAGTCTTGGCCCACCTGCAACCTCCATCTCCTGGGTTCAGGTGATTCTCCTGCCTCAGCCTCCTGAGTAGCTGGGACTATAGGCGTGCACCACCATGGTGGGCTAATTTTTATATTTTTAGTGGAGACAGAGTTTCACATATTGGTCAGGCTGGTCTCGAACTCGTGACCTTGTGATCCACCCTCAGCCTCCCAAAGTGCTGGGATTACGGGCGTGAGCCACCACTCCTGGCCAGAATAGTTATTCTTAAGCAAGGACAGTTAGCAGTTCTGTACCCTTACACGTCGACTTGTACACAACACATACACACTAGACCTAGCTTAGGTTTCTCATTTTTCAGGGGGCTACTGAAAACCATTTGCAGACCCTGTTAGTCCCCTGGTGGATGTTGGAGATCACCTCCTGCTTTAAAACACTGGCAAAAATCATATATATTAAAACATGATTGTTTCAGTTGCATGGATTTGTTTTCTTATTTTTTCCCAGATACGTTAAAGAAAAAGAGATCTGGTGAAGTCAGTTTCAGATCTCTGACATTGGTTATTCGTGTTTGTGGTTTTAACTTCTTGAAGTCAGTTACAGTATTTCAGCCAAAGCTGGCATGTTGGATAGTTTCTCAACTTAACCTTGGTAAAATCACTAATTTGAGTGTTTATTTAGTGAAATCATTGGTCAGAAAAATGGAATATTTTAAAAAGAAGTGTAGTTTTTTTTACAAGTATATGAAATACTCAAACTATGCTTAAAATTACCTGATTTTTAATGACTGACTTAATGCATATAAAAACGAAGTATATGTCATACAGTACCAGGTCAGCCAGAGGAAGCTTATAATTTCTGAGAGTATTGCCAGGTTTGTGCTGGGATATTTCTACAGAAGACCCTTCATCATTTATATTATTTCTGACATCTGAATCAATAAGAATGATTTAGAATAAACATTTCATTATTAATATTTAATCAGTAGTACTTCTGAGTGTTTGTTTCTTGAAATCATTTCACCCTTTTAAGATTTAAGAAACATATCCCTCTGCACTCCCCCAAGCCCTGCATGTGCTGGTCAGTACACTCTTAATAAATAACTGCCTAAGTAATACTGGCCAATGAGTTCAAATGTTAAGCCCAAGTTCACACCATTTAGATCATCTTATATTAATTCTGAGGCCTCATGCCTTCCTGACCTCCGCAGTTAGCATGCCTTGCAAAGTATGACAAATGCCTGCTTTGCTTTGGAGTCACAGTGAATTCTGACTTAAAGAGGAAGCCCATGTTTCTCGTGCATGGGCAGTTTTAGGAAAATAGAGTTCTTTCTGTTACAGTGTGAAAGTTAATATTGTAGGTGTCTCATTGTAATAACTAAACTTTGAGTAGTACCCTATTTATGTTGCACAAAAGTGAATACTAAGTTTGAGAGAGATTAAATAACTTCCATGGGGTTACATAGCTAGGAAGCAGAATGTCCATCAAGAAAAACAATGTAGAGAAATAATTTACGTAGTGTTCTTTTGATCACAGAAGTGTCTTGATAGTAGTAACTGCAGATTCATCTTGACCTCACTTCCAAGTCCCAGAGGCTGGGCCAGAGCCAGAAAGTCAGCAACTCTTGGTGATTTTCTTTTAAATGGTAGAACTGTATTAAATCATTCATCTAAACGTGTGGTGACTGAATTCCCACAAAATATGAAGCATTAATGCAACCTGCTTTCTGCATATCCATAGTTAAAGGGTAAAGAAGGAATGTGCACTCTTTTAAACCCATTTCATGCCATCCTGGATTAGGGAAGGATGGCCAGTCATGTAGGGACTTTGTGGCCTCTTCCCTTGTGTGCTTTGGGTTCAAGCCCCAGTTCTGTGTAATTACAGCTGCAGAGTGGAAAGAGCCAGCCTGATGATAAAGTGATGCTAACGGCTGAGTGCTTACTCTGTGGCAGGCATTGTGCTCAGCAGCTTCTGCGTGTTATCTTAATATAATCCCCACAGCAGGCCTGAGCAGTTGGTATGTTAGTAACCCTGTTGTGTAGATTAAAAATTAAAACCTGGTGATAATAATAGCTACCAGTGCTTGAAGAGCGCTTCTATGCGACAAGCACTTTTCAAACACGTAATATGTATTAACTCCTTTAAACGTCAAGGCAGCACTGATGTATAGTTAACTATTATTGTCATTACCTTATAAATGATGAAACTGAGGCCCAGGGAGGCTAGGTAACCTGCCAGAGTTGGCACAGCCAGTGATGGAGGTGGAACTCAGTCACTGTGTGTCTGCGTCTTAAAGCCACACTCTTAGTCTTTCTCCCAGCTCAGTAGTGCAATGAGTAGAAGAGTAATGGTTGGCTGAGGGGTCTCCATACCCCTGGGAATAAGTTTCTGAGACTTCCTATTTTATAATGGGCAATCAGAAAAAAAACACAGGGACTGATGAAGAACCTGTTCATTTGAGAATTTCAGTTGTGTAAATACTGTTCTGCATTTTTTTTTAACATGGAAGTATTTTATGTATTTGTATATTTTCAATAACTTTCCCCTATAAAACACTCTCAGCTCTCATCTCAGTGACACATGCTGAAAGACAGGCCTCGTTGGATGCCGGCGGTCTCTGCTGAAGAGAGAAGATGGCGCTTGATGGGCCAGAGCAGATGGAGCCGGAGGAGGGGAAGGCAGGCAGCGGACTACGCCAATATTATCTGTCCAAGATTGAAGAACTCCAGCTGATTGTGAATGATAAGAGCCAAAACCTCCGGAGGCTGCAGGCACAGAGGAATGAACTAAATGCTAAAGTTCGCCTATTGCGGGAGGAGCTACAGCTGCTGCAGGAGCAGGGCTCCTATGTGGGGGAAGTAGTCCGGGCCATGGATAAGAAGAAAGTGTTGGTCAAGGTACATCCTGAGGGCAAATTTGTTATAGACGTGGACAAAAACATTGACATCAATGATGTGACACCCAGTTGCCGGGTGGCTCTAAGAAATGACAGCTACACTCTACACAAGATCCTGCCCAACAAGGTGGACCCATTGGTATTGCTGATGATGGTGGAGAAAGTGCCAGATTCGACTTATGAGATGATTGGTGGACTGGACAAGCAGATCAAGGAGATCAAAGAAGTGATCGAGCTGCCTGTTAAGCATCCCGAGCTCTTCGAAGCACTGGGCATTGCTCAGCCCAAGGGAGTGCTGCTGTATGGACCTCCAGGCACTGGGAAGACACTGTTGGCCCAGGCTGTGGCTCATCATGCGGACTGTACCTTTATTCGTGTCTCTAGCTGTGAATTGGTACAGAAATTCATTGGGGAAGGGGCAAGAATGGTGAGGGAGCTGTTTGTCATGGCACGGGAACATGCTCCGTCTATCATCTTCATGGATGAAATCGACTCCATCGGCTCTTCACGACTGGAGGGGGGTTCTGGAGGGGACAGTGAAGTGCAGCGCACAATGCTGGAGTTGCTTAACCAGCTGGATGGCTTTGAGGCCACCAAAAACATCAAGGTTATCATGGCTACTAACAGGATTGACATCCTGGACTCTGCGCTGCTTCGCCCAGGGCGCATTGACAGAAAAATTGAATTCCCACCCCCCAATGAAAAAGCTCGGCTGGACATTCTGAAGATTCATTCTCGGAAAATGAACCTGACTCGGGGGATCAACCTGAGAAAAATTGCTGAGCTCATGCCAGGAGCTTCAGGAGCTGAAGTGAAGGGTGTGTGCACAGAAGCTGGCATGTATGCCCTGTGAGAACGGCGAGTCCATGTTACTCAGGAGGACTTCGAGATGGCAGTAGCCAAGGTCATGCAGAAAGACAGAAAAACATGTCCATCAAGAAATTATGGAAGTGAGGGAACAGCCTTTGTGTGGATCCTCCAATAAAGCTCTGTGGGCCCACTAAAAAAAAAAAAAAAAAAAAAGACAGACCTCTATTAAATCATGGTGCTTGGCTCCTTACCACTGTAATCCAGATGGACAAATTACCATGTTTCCATAAAAAGCCTTGGAGACAACCTAAACCATTTTCAATATTGAAAATGATACCTCATTTATACTTTAATATTTAAAGCTCTAATAAAAGCTGGGGTTATTTGTATAAATTACTGCCTATGAAAATAATACCTAACAGCTGGTATATGTCACTCTAAGAATAATGGCCTTTTACGCTTAGTTTCCCCCTACACCCAGTTCACCAGTTTCTAATTATAATTAAGTTTAAATGTTAGAAAAAACAAGAATTTTCTATTCATGTAATGCAAACTCTTTCAAGAATAGGTTTTCTCATTTTACTGCTATAAAACCAGAAAATGCTTAACAAGAACCCTGCTATTTTATTAGATAGTGGTTTGAAGCTTCACTTCTCTGCTGCTCAAAAAGATAGTCTTAAGGTTTCAAACTGTCCAAACTCTGGTCACTGTTTGGACAGTAAAAAATGTGGCATTCCTTACACATTAGGATCTGGGTCAGAATCGTAATAGTCTTTCCATTGCAGAGAAATAGAATTTAATATGCGTACACATGGGGCTTTACTGCATCAGGATGTGTGCCCATGTGTTTAGAGTAATGAGTACACTTTTCAGGTATTAAGCCTGTTCTGATTTTACTTACTGGCTGCTCTGCCTCAAATTATGTCTTCTCTTTTTGACAGATTAGACTCTTAATATTGAAACAATGCATTCCAGATTGAAAACTAGGCATGTAATGAATAGAATTTAAAACAAAGACACTGTATTTTGAGCAAATTTTAGACTTAAAAAATGGTTGCAGAAATACAAGAGTTCCCCTATATGGTAACCCTGCTTCCCTTAATGTTGACACCTTACGTAACTCATAGTGCAATGATCAAAACCAGGAGGTTTGCATTGGCACAGCACTATTAACTGACTTACAGACCTTATTCAGATAATTGCTGCAGTTTTCCGCTGATGTCCTTTTCCTGTTCTGGGATCCTGTCCAGGCTCCCGCATTGCATTTACTTGTCATTCCTGCTTAGTCTTCTCAGATCTGTTGCAGTCCCCAGCCTTTCCTGATCAGCACCCTCAAATGTCTCATTGTGGGTGAGGTTATTGTGGATGTCTGATGGGTGTCTCTGCTCTAAAGTAATTGTCTTCCCTTTTGTAGCTAATATCTTGGGGAAGATAACCTTGAAAGGATACTAAGAACAGGATTTTTTTTTTTTTTCACTTTGTTCAGTTTAGTAAATCTTCAGTTCGGTGAAAACTTATCATGGGCAACCAAAAAAAAAAAAAAAACACAGGGAGTTTTTTAAGTTAAGGGAGTTTGTTAAGTTGTTTTAATTTGTGAATCTTGAAGTAGTACCTCAGCACTTGAACAGATACGATGGAAATAATATATAGGATCTTCATGTCTTTTAATAGATGGTCCTTTTACCAACTTTTTCTTAAAAAAGGTTTTTTGAGCAAGCGTGTCATACCTTTCACTATCAGTAGCTTGCGAGTGGTAACTAGATGCCTCAAAGGCCTGCTTCATTCTGCATTTGTTAGAACTAGAACTGTGTTACCTTGTCTTTGTAGGGTGAAACTTTAATACTTGTGTGTCTCATAAAGCCTTACCGTTCAAAGAGACCTGATTGTCCCAGTAGTAGGATCAAACTGTGCTCTTGGGAAGATATTCCCTCTATGATAGGCACCTTTACAAGCCCTGGAGCCAGATTTGATCCTGGGGTAGTAGCTTCAGTGAGGACAGAGATAACTGGCTGTATACATTTGCTATGGAGTGGTGGAAGGACTGCCTGGTCCTAAGGGCTTTGTGAAGCGAGGTAGGTTTAGATGGACCCAGGAGTTGCATTACTTGAGGTGATTAAAGGCCCTGATTTAAAGTAGGTTGAAATTTAGGTTTATTGAGATTTACTTACTTATTTCTTTAAGCTATTTCAGGTTTTCGACCAAGTTACTAGAAGCACTTTTTACCAAGTTGAATTTCTGTCCTTGGATAGCTAAACTGTTCCCCAAGCCAAATTAATGAAATGGAATTTCTTATTAAGAATGAATTATTAAGTAAAATGGAAGTGCTGGGCTAGGGAAGCAGTTGATGCAATTTGTTTTCGAAGCCTTAAAAGTGCTGCAATGTGCATAGATCACAAGGACTAAGTGCCAACACATGGGGCA
Source organism: Cheracebus regulus (assembly GCA_963574635.1). Taxonomy (NCBI): domain Eukaryota; kingdom Metazoa; phylum Chordata; class Mammalia; order Primates; family Pitheciidae; genus Cheracebus; species Cheracebus regulus. The sequence goes on from CAUYQU010092555.1 coordinate 64,238, forward strand.
TTCATTTTTTTTGTGGAGGATTCCAGGTTTATAGGATATCAGAAGTGCTGACTTGGCAGCAAAATCCATTTGTAACATGTTTAATTAGGAAACAGATTGATTTATATGTTGATGTAATGGATCAAGGCACAGTTTGTGCATAAGGAAATGGAGAACACATTAAATAAAGGCATTTTCAAGGTAGGAGTACAAACATTACAGAGAAAATTAGCCTCTTAGTACTCTAGGTAGGGTTGGGGCATGTTTGATTAGTTGACTCCATAGACATGGTCCACAGAGGCTTTTTATATTTCAGATGATACCTTCTTGAGAGTCTCTTATGACCACAAGGATTAATCTTTCTGAACTCAAAAGTGAATCACTACAGCGTATTAGCTGTCTGGATTGATTCCAATTTCTCTGCTTTTTCTTGGTGGTAACTGATGTGAGGATCTGTTGGTGCTTAGCTGCCTCTTCCTGTTGCTTTAACCTCCGGTATTTTCGATTCTCTTCAGGGAAGATAGTACTGACCGTCTCAGCACAGAGCTCAAATGCACTTACCACTGATGTGTTGACCTTAGTGGTTGACCCATAAACTGAACATTTATACAGTTGGAACTCCTGTGGTCTTTTAGCCAACAACCATAATGAGTAACATGTGGAACATAATCTTCGGTGCTGATAAATGGCTTCTTAACGATGAAATGGACCATTCCACACTGTGGCTTGGGTGACCTCATGTAACTAATTACTGTTTCTTAGCTGTATTCATTTTTAGAATTTAAGGGGTAAATGGTTTCTCCTTCTACAGGCTGAACGGCTGAAAGATTAGATACCACCTGAAGTCTGATTTGTTTAGTAGCTGCCTTTAATGTTAAAATATAGAAAGCCATAGAGAGAATCTAGGCAACACTGTTCAGAAGCTTTCAGATTTAACTAAAGGAGTTCATCCATAGCAGATTTAGGAAACACTTCTGACCTGTAGATTGTTTTTCATATACATATTTATCATGTCTTCTTGGATTTTCTTCATTTAATTCTATCTGAGCTTTTGAAGTGAGAAACAAAGAATTTGGGGGAGAGCACTGGTTTCAGTATACAAAAATATCCCTGGAGTTTCCTTACCTTTATCTTTGGATATCTCCATATTTCTCCAGATACAATCCAAGTTTCTAGCCATATCCTTAGATTACAAAAAAACACGTCTTTTGGTACACATCTTTTTTTTTTGAGACAGATTCTCTGTTGCCCAGTCTGGAGTGCAGTGGTGCAATCTCGGCTCACTGCAGTCACTGCCTCTTGGATTCAAGCGATTCTGGTACCTCAGCCTCCTAAGTAGCTGGGACCATAGGCGCGTGCCACCATGCCCGGCTGGTTTTTATATTTTTAGTAGAGACAGGGTTTCACCATGTTGGCCAGGCTGGTCTCAAACTCCTGACATCAGGTATCCACCTGCCTCGACCTCCCAAAATCCTGGGATTATAGGGGTGAGCCACCATGCCTGGCTTGGTACACATCTTGAACTAAGTGTGAAAATTAAGCACATCTGTCTTGTATATTTTTTATACCTTTTAATGATTTGTTTGAATTAAGCACCACTAGAGTCTTACCTATGAATAAATGTGTGTTCCTTTCTACAGGTATCTTTAGATATTTTTTCCTTTGTTGGGGGAAGCAGGAACTCAACATTGGTCTGTAGCTTCACGTGCATTCATACTGAAGGCATAGGGCCTTCTATTTTAATAAATGAGTATTCATCCCAGCAGGGTTTAGTCAATTCTGTAAAGGTGCTATTTGTTTGTTGGGTTTAATTGAGGTGTTTTTCAGCCCTGATAGATATTGGCAACATTTTAATTCCAAATTAGCTTTCTCCCAGCTATCCAACAAAGGTTGGTGCTTCCTTCTCTTACAGTAGAAAGCAGGTTCATTTTAATAAACTTCGAAGCAAAACGTATGTCAGATGGTAACTTGGTCCTGGAAAAAGACCATAATATATTTCAGAATCAAATTTAAGTTCCTGATTAGAAGGATTTTTCATGTCTGTGTAGTTCATCAGCATAAATAAATGAAAGTTTCCTAGAAAAGCATACATTTTCCATATATTTTAAAAGTCAGCCAGGCGTGGTATCTCATGCTTATGATCTCCATCCTTTGGGAAGCTAAGGCTGAAGGATCACTTGAGCCCAAGAGTTTGAGACCAGCCTGGTCAAGATAATGAGACCCCATCTCTACCAAAAAAATGTATATACTGGGTGTGATGGTGCATGCCAGTGGTCCCAGCTACTCAGGAGGTTAAGGCTGGAGGATGGCTTGAGCCCAGGAGGTCAAGACTGCAATGAGCTGAGATTGCTCCACTGCACTCCACCCGGGCAACAGAATAAGACCTTGTCTCCAAAAAAAAAAAAAAGTGGGGCGTCAAAGCTACCCTTTCTTCTTAATAGGAAAGCTATGTTATGTTTATGCTATTTTTAAAAAGAACAACATGGTAGACCATATAATCTAACCCTGCTCCTCCACAAATTTTAAGAACTGGTTTTTTTTTTTGAAGGAAGTTTTGCGTCAGGGGACACTACAAAACTCTCTGGCTATAAGCGTGCGTAGTTGTGTGTTTCTTGAGAGATGCTTGTGGTTTTCTCATGTATGGTACTCTTCAGGAGCCATGCTATCATAATGTTACTTCTCACCTATAGTTTCTGAACTGTTAATGGTTAGACTGCACAGAAAAGGACATGAGCCAAAGACAGACCTTATGGAATAATTGATTATTTTTACCCAACGTGAGTTAAGATTGTTCATGAAATCCCTTTTAGTGTTCTGTGTCCATGAATGATGCCATCACATTGAGTTATGGGAGCCAAACTGGACATCTTCCTCTTCCCCATCCTCATATCTGTTATCACACCTTGGCCTGTTTTAGGCTCTGTGGTCTCCTGAATCTCTCTCTCCACCCCTCCACCGTAGCCCAAGCTACCATTATTCCTCTCTTGGAATGTGCAGCTCCAGCTTCCTGAATGATTTCCCTGCATCTACTCATTTCCTTTCAGTCTGTTCTTCACCGTGCAACCAGAGAAAGCATCAAAGCTTTCTTATGAAAATAGTAACTATGCTTAAAACCTCTCAACACTTCAGTGATAAGGACTGAAGTCATTTCCTGGTCTACAGACTGTTGTCCCTGCATGCCTCTCCCACCATCTCTCTGCCTCACAATCAACATTGTCTCAACATGGAATGCTTAAAGTGCTACTCAAGTGTCACTTTCTTTAGGAAGCTTCCTTGATCAGCTTCCTACCCAAGCTTAGGTTAGATTCCTTTTTTTTTTTGAGATGGAGTCTGGCTCTGTCACCCAGGCTGGAGTGCAGTGGTATGATCTCAGCTCACTGCCACCTCTTCTTCTGAGTTCAAGCATTTCTTCTTACCCAGCCTCCTGAGTAGTTGGGATTACCGACATCCACAACCACGCTGGCTAATTTTTATATTTTTAGGAGAGACGGGGTTTTGCCATGTTGGCCAGGCTAGTCTCGAACTCCCAACCTCATGATCTGCCTGCCTCGGCCTCCCAAAGTATTGGGATTACAGGCGTGAGCCACTGCACCCAGTTCAGATTCCTTTTTTTATGTGCTTTCTCAACACTGTGTTCTTTTCCTTCTTAGAACATTTGGGTATATGATGACACTTTTGTGAGTTTTAACTCTTGCATTACAGCCCCAAGAAAGCAGGCCATTACTTTTTGGCCCACTCTTAATATCGTAAGCACTTAGTATATTGCTTTGCAAAATAGTAGTTGCTCAATAAAATTTTTTGTGAGTAAATTAAGTAAAAATACTGGAATTTTAGTAATTCTCTACTTTCATGATTTGATGTGTGCAAAGGAAAAGATAGATTTGCTTCTACGAGGACACAATACAGTTGGGTTGTACGTTCTGAATTTAGAAGTTTCCCAGATATGGGGATTGAGGGTTAGATTTTTCCTTCGCCTTTCACTTTGATCATATATGTCCAAAAGTCACTTTTTATTCTGTTCCAGCTCCTGAGAAAATAATTTGTTTACAAAGATACAAATAGTAAATAATGAAGGTTTTTTTTGTTTTTGTTTTTTGAGACTGAGTCTTGCTCTGTCACCAGGCTGGAGTGCAGTGGTGTGATCTCGGCTTACTGCAACCTCCCCCTCCTGGGTTCAAGCGATTCTCCTGCCTTAGCCTTCCAAGTAGCTGGGACTTCTAGGCATGTGCCACCACACCCAGCTAATTTTTGTATTTTTAGCATGTTGGCCACGATGGTCTCAATCTCTTGACCTTGTGATCTACCCACCTTGGCCTCCCAAAGTGCTTGGATTACAGGTATGAGACACTGTGCCTGGCCTTAATAAAAAAATTTTTTTTGAGAACAAGTTTCCCTCTTGTTGCCCAGCCTGGAGTGCAATGGTACGATCTTGGCTCACTGCAACCTCTGCCTCCTGGGTTCAAGTGATTCTCCTGCCTCAGCCTCCCTATTAGCTGGGATTACAGGCATGTGCCACCACATCTGGCTAATTTTGTACTTTTAGTAAAGGTGGGGTTTCTCCATGTTGCCCAGGCTGGTCTTGAACTCCTGACCTCAGGTGATCCCACTCGCCTTGGCCTCCCAAAGTGCTGGGATTACAAGTGTGAGCCACCACGCCCAAATATTGAAGGTTTTTAAAAGATGAGTTCTGTCACGTAGAACTGAATGACTGTTGCCCCTGTGTTAGCCTTTTTGGAGTGAACCTGCAATTTTTTTCCCTTTGGTAGGCTCTTGCAGCCAATGCTGGAACAGGATTTGCTGTTGCTGAGCCTCAAATCGCAATGTTTTGTGGAAAGTTAAATATGCATGTGAACATTCAGACTGGGAAATGGGAACCTGACCCAACAGGCACCAAGAGCTGCTTTGAAGCAAAAGAAGAAGTTCTTCAGTACTGTCAGGAGGTAAGAGTGTTGCCAGTAAGTTAAAACTACTTTTTTTCTGGGGCAGGGTTGAATCTATTTACCTTAGAAATAGATATCTACCTTAGAAATAGATATTCTGTCATTCTTCCCTTTTGACCTAAGACCAAGATGCTAATGACTAGAGCCCCAAGCCTTTTGTTTCTAAATGTGTGGTATGACAAAACTCTCGATTCGGTGAGCTCTCAGTTCTTTGAGGAAAGGATACCACAGAAGCTTGGCAAATACCATGGAAGCGCAGCCTGGTTCTCATCCACCCACTTGTCTTGGAAGATGGAAAACAAAGCATGTCAGGTGTAAGCCTGTGTTTTCCACTTACTGATAAAAAGCTACCAGTATTATAAATGATCATCTCAGGTCTGATTCAACTTTGGGTTTAAGAGAAGATGATATGAGAAGTTATAACTTACTGATTTATTTTTTCTGATAGAGACAGCGTCTTGCTACATTGGCAAGACTCTCGAGCTCCTGGCCTCAAGCAGTCCTCCTGCCTTGGCCTCCCAAAATGCTGGAATTATAGGCATGAGCCACTACTTCTTTTTTTTTTAAGACGGAGTCTTGTTCTGTCGCCAGGCTGGAGTGTAGTGGCGCAATCTCGGCTCACTGCAACCTCCGCCTCCTGGGTTCAAGCTATTCTTCTGCCTCAGCCTCCCGAGTAGCTGGGACCACAGGCGTGTGTGACCACACCCAGCTAATTTTTGTATTTTTAGTAGAGATGGGGTTTCACCAAGTTGGCCAGGATGCTCTCGATCACTTGACCTTGTGATCCACCCACCTCAGCCTCCCAAAGTGCTGGGATTACAGGCGTGAGCCACCATGCCTGGCAAGCCACCACTTCTTACCAAGATGAGCATACAGGACCAGGGTGAAGTTGTTCTGTAATTTCATTGGCAGAAGTTTCCATAGACTTGCCTCATAGACTCATCAAGTTAACAGCTACCCTACAAGCAAACTTGACACCTCATGAATTTGTTTTGGGCTAAAAGCTTCCTACTTTTGTGTGTCCTTAAATACAAATTCCTTTTGAAAAGGGAATGCATGGAAGTGTTCAGAAATCTAACCTGTCAAAAGAAAACTAATACAGTTATCTTTTTACTTGATGACTTCAGTTGGAGCCAGAGGTAGTGGAGTGTAACTTTAGATGTATATAGGATGAGCGTAGAGGCTGAGTAAACTTAGACACACCATCCTTACTTGCAAGTGTGTGTCTGTCTGTAGATTGATTTATTGTGTGTGTTTTTGTTTTCTTAACAGATATATCCAGAGCTACAGATCACAAATGTGATGGAGGCAAACCAGCCAGTCAGTATTGACAATTGGTGCCGGAGGGACAAAAAGCAGTGCAAGAGTCACATTGTTACACCTTTCAAGTGTCTTGGTGAGTGTTCTTGGTTACTTTTCAGGAAGTGCCAGCCCCTTCCCATTTTAAAATGTAATTTTCTCTTGGCTCACAGTGAAATATTTACATCTGTTAAGTTGGGTGCTTCATGAATTTATTGAGGAGAATTTCTCTTAGTGGTGTTTACTGGCCTGGAGTGTCGGTGGTTGACCTCCTCCTCGTGATGAACAACTCTGCCTTCCCATGGTAGACATCCTTCCACGGGACTGAATAAGGGTGCTATCCACAGAGCAATCGCGCTTATGCCCTCACATTGTTTCATATCAATGGTTTACGGTGATAGTAGTGAGTGGTGTTAAAGAAAGCAGCCCAAGGAGAAGAGTCTTCTGTTTCCCTTACTTCATCCCACACACATTTGCACTGTTAGACCAAACTTCTTATAGTTTTCAGGAGAAAGAAAAGTGACTTAGAGCAGCCTGTGGACAGTCAAGGGTACCAGGGTCGGACTCATAAGACCTGCCATTCTGAAGGGTTTGGGGTTGGTAAGGGTGTTCATGACTGTGTTGCTGGTGTCAACATTCAGAGCCAATTTGAGTAAAACAATAACAGATTGTTATGCAGAAACAGAGTTGTTGCTTCAAATGCTCAGGGAATATATTCATTTTATCCATTTGTGCCTGACACATTGAAATTATACTCACATGTCTGTGGTCTGGGTGCTTCAGGAACAGATATGGTCACAGAAACTTTTGATGACTTAATATCCCTGTGAAGCTGTGTTTTTAGCTGTTCCTGTGATGAAAAGCAAATATCTTTTGAAAATCACTGGAAAAGAAATGAGGGTGATGGTGTTTGGTCTGATTGCAGTTGGGGGAGGTGTGCAGGTCTCAGTGGGCACTAAGATGATAGGACGTAAGTACTTACTAAGTTGTTGGGTCTAACTACTTTTAGGTATTTTTTTTTTTTCACCTAGGAGTACTGTGAAAAAATTCGTAAGATACTCGGGGAGCTATGAGTCAAAAATGTGGTCATCACTGGCTTGTGTCCTCTTCCTGCATCCGATTCCCACTGCCCTAGTTCAATCTGTGGTCACTTCTTATCTGGGCCAAGAGCAGCCTCCATGCTGTTTTTCAGTCCTGTTGTTCAGTCTCTTGCCTACTGATTGAAACTGAAGACCGAATCATGTCTCTCATGCACAAAATCTTAAAGAATGTTGAAACTCCTTAGCATGGCTTCAAAGCTACACGATCTGGCCCTTGCTCAACTCTTCCCTGTTCTCTATGACTCTGCCCCATGCTTTAGGCTTCATCAGCACTGACCCCCCAGGGTGCTGGGCCGTGCACCATCCAGCTCTCAGCATTTGGAATGGCTTTCCTCTGCTGCCTTTGCTTGGGAAGTTCTTGCAAGGCTTACCTCAGGGGTTGCCGCCTTTAAAGGGACCCTTTTCTGGTCTTATTTTCTATCCATTCGTCCAGGTTTCTGTAATACTTTTTGCTGTTGCCATTGCACTTAGCGCACTGTACCATGATTATGTTTGTTCATAGACCTTTCTCCAACTATGCTGTGAACACCTTGCAAGCAGCGACCCTGTTTTAGTCTTTCTTGTCCCCTCAGCACCATGGTAGTGCCTAGAATGTAGGATATACTGTTTGCAATGATTATAAAACAAGAATGCTACCGTAGTTGGTAAACAGAAATTTTATTTTATTGCTTTATTTCCCAAATGATATAGTTTAAATATTTTGGCATGTTACAGAACGAAACAATAATATTATCATTAATGAAATGCATAAAAGACCCGTCTAACCATAATCCATTTGGTACCTTCTTTACATTGTGGTCACTGAATAAAGCATTATACAATCTTTGGTATTACTTCAGTTAGTTATTCACGTTTACCTTAGCATCTATTTGGACAACTTCTGAACCAGTCAGTAGAGCTGTCCATTGGTATTTTTACGTAAGCACAGTTGCCTAAGCTAAACTAATAAGGGATGACATGACTGGAGTTTAAGGGAGGGAACAGGACAGGCATACTGCAGTTCTTCCTTATCATCAGTTAGATTTTGATGTCTCCCCGCCCCTTCCGTTATCGCCTCCCCTTTGAGCAGCTGGGCAAAACTGACATTAGTTAATAGTGACCACCACCATTTTCCCCCATAGACTCCTTAGAAAGCCTTAGTGATAGTCTTTTAGAGTTGCTATTGCTTTTTTAAATTAAAAAATAATACTTTAAAAATAATTTCAAATTTACAGAATAGTTACAGAAATGGCACAGAGTTCCTCTATATACCCTTCACCCAAATTTCAGATTTTCCAACTGTTAACCTTTGATTAATGTGGTAAGAAATCTTATTCTGTCTTCCCATCACCCCTCACACACATCCTCAAGTTTCTGTTTGTTGTTTTTTGAATCATTTGGCAAGAAGGCAAACATGGTATATCCTTATGCCTTAATACTACAGTGTGTACTTTTTAAAAAGGAAATTCTTCTGTATAACCATAGTGTAATCATCAGAAATCAGGATTTTGTAGACAATATCTGGTTGATCCAGTATCTAATCGACAGACTCTACTTAGGTTTCACCTGTTGTTCTAATAACATCCGAGTTCTAATCTAAGATCACATGTTGCATATTTCCTTGCCCTTTATGACACTGATTTTTTAAAAAAAAAAAAAAACGACAGGCCAGTTCCTTTATAGAAAAGTTTTCAATCAACAATAATCATGTCTCGGATAAACCTCATTGGATACGATACTGCCACTGCACAAAGCTCAGTTCCTTAGAATGCTTGGCAATTTGTGTTTGTCTGTGATCCTTTTGATTTACTCGTTTTTGAGGGGAGTATCACAGGAGTGTTCTCACTGCATCATAGTAGGAGTTGTGCATTGTCATTTTGTCTCATCATCTGGCTAAGGTGGTGTCTGCATTCATTTGTTTTACTATGTACACACTGTCTGCATTTGGCCAGTGGGGGCCCCTGTATGCTGGTTCCTGTGTCCTTTTAATATATCCTTACCATTCTTTGAGAACTTTACTTTCTGATACAAAAGATGCTCCAGGCCCATTCTGTATTTTTCCTACTCCACCCCTGGAGTCTGTTTTCTCTTAGACACCACGGTTTCTTTTAGTGGGGAATGCTATTTAGAAACCAAGATCTGGGCCTTAGGTGATTTGCTTTTTGTTTTTGGTTGTTTTTGGACAGGTAGTGTTACTGTGATATGAAAACTACTAAACAAGTTCTGATTTAATAACTACTTAGAAATCAAAACGAGTCTTGGCAGCTTTGAGGTGCTTTCTTCTGCACTCCTACCTTGGTCTGTTGGCATAGCTCACTTATCCATTACAGGTATCCCTTTGCAAGTCTTTCTAGCCTTTGAGTTCATGACAGCCCATCGACAGTTCACCCTATTCCTGCTGTGGACCCCTGTGCAAGGTGAATGTTGCACTCATGAGAGGTAGTCTGGATCCTTGACTTCTCTGAACCCTGTTTTCCTTGAAACATATCTCGGGCAACCACCAAGCCTCGTTAAGTAAGGCTGTTTTCTCCCACCTCGGTACAGCTTCCACCAGCTCCCTAAATTACATGATTTTCCTGTTTGTACCTGGAGAGTGTTTTTGTAGTAAATTTGTTTTATATTTTTATTTTTTAATTTTTGTGGGTACATAGTAGGTATCTATGGGGTACGCAAGATATTTTGATACAGGCATACAGTGCTTAATAGTCACATCAGGGTATGTAGTAGATTTACTTGTTGGTGTTGGTGGCTTCCTCAAGTAGGTAAACAGCCTTTGTTATTTATTCTGAAAGGAATTTCAGCAACTCTGAAAAAGCTCTAGAACCTGAATGGCTGCCACAGCACTGCTGGAGAGAAGTAGAAGGAAAGAAAAGCTGAATCACAGGGAATGAATAGAAATTGGAGATAAATTCTAACTGCAGCTTAAATGAATATTGTATGGGTTAGGTTTTGCTATATTGCCGTATTCATCGATCAGCAAAAATAATAGAGCTTTATGTTTGTCCAGTGACTTAGGAAATTGTGGCAATTATATTATACTCCGCTGATTAAATTGAGGATGTTATGAACTTGGATATAAACTATTAAAGTGAGAGCAAACCATTTTCAATGTTTTATAAAACAGTAATACTGATCTGCCTAGGTAAATTTTTTTTTCCTAAGAGCTTCTGATAAAAAATTGTAGCAAAGGCAAAGAGTAGCAATGAAATGATAGTGGATGCTGGGATTTAAATGTGTTTCCTCTTTCAGTTTACTTTTTAAAAAGGGGTTTATTTTTCAATAAAAGAGGTTTGCAGTGGGGGAAAGGGACAAAAACCATTTTATTTCCAGTTTCTTTACCAAATTAACTGTGATTAACATTTTGGTGTATAGATGACAGTTTTTTTCTTTGGATACACTTGGAAGTGTGTATACATTTAAATGTTTTTTTTTTCCATAAATGTGATTATACTACGTATGCTCCCCTGTTTGTTTTTTAGTTCTGTTTATTTTTATTTGACATTTATTGAGCTTTTATTATTACGTGCTACTTTTAGGGATACATAGATCTTTGAATAAAAGACAAAGTTGGAAAAAAAAAAAAAGAAAGAAAGAGAAAGTTGGCCTCAAGTAACTAGCCTGAAGAAAGGGTTAGAGATATGCGGTGTGTTTGCTTTTGTTTGTTCAGTGATTTTAAAAATTACTAAACCGCCATGGAAATTTGTCCATGTTATATATACACATAAGCCGTATTTCTTGTAACCCCATAGTATCATGTTGTATATGAAGATTTTAATTCACTTGTCGCCTAGTTATTTCCTTAGGGTTTGTGTATATATATATATATTTTTTTGAGACAAGGTCTCTGTCACGCAGGCTGGAGTGCAGTGGCATGATCTTGGCTCACTGCAGCCTTTGCCCCCCACCCCCCACAGCTGAGATTACAGGCATTTGCCACTACGCTCGGCTAATTTTTACTATTTTTAGTAGAGACAGGGTTTCACCATGTTGGCCAGGCTGGTCTCAAACTCCTAATCTCAAGTGATCCACCTGCGTCGGCCTTTAAAGTACTGGGATTACAGATGTGAGCCACTGCATCCAGGCATCCTTAGGATATATTTTTAGAACTGGAATTGTTGAATCAAAAAAAAAATTTTTTTTTTTTTTTTTTTTTAAAGGCTGGGCACAGTTGCTCACGCTTGTAATCCCAGCATTTTGGGAGGCCAGGACGGGAGGATCATTTGAGATCAGGAGTTCAAGACCAGCCTGATCAACATGGTGAAATCTCATCTCTACTAAAAATAGCAAAAATTAGCCAGGCGTGGTAGCAAATGCCTGTCATCTCAGCTACTCAGGAGGCTGAAGCAGGAGAATTGCTTGAACCCAGGAGGCGGAGGATACAGTGAGCCGAGATCGCACCACTGCACTCCAGCCTGGGCAATAGACTGAGATTGCCTCTCAAAAAAAAAAACGCCAGGTGCCATGGCTCACGCCTGTAATCCCAGGACTTTGGGAGGCCGAGGTGGGTGGATCACGAGGTCAAGAGATCGAGACCATCCTGGCCAACTTGACGAAACCCTGTCTCTACTAAAAGTACAAAAAATTAGCTGGGCGTGGTGGTGCGTGCCTGTAGTCCCAGCTACTCGGGAGGCTGAGGCAGGAGAATTGCTTGAAACTGGAAAACGGAAGTTGCAGTGAACTGGGATCGCGCCACTGCACTGCAACCTGGTGATACAGCGAGACTCTGTCTCAAAAAAAAAATAAATAAATAAACTTTAGGATTTTGTTTGTTTTCAAATTCATTGTGTTTTTTTTTGATTTTGAGAGGTCAGATAAATTGACTCATGGAATAGCTGAAGATTGGTGGCATTAATTTTATAGTTTAACATGGAATTAATTATTTTATTAAATTTCTGGCATTTCCAGAAAGGTTTTGATGTTAAACTTTTAATTCTGAAGTATTATACCAAGCATCCTGAAAAGATAATACATAATGTGATGGCTGCTTATATACTCACCATCCAGATTTAAGTTCTTCAGTGTTTTGTCATGTTTGCTTCATATCCATCTTTTTTTTTTTTTTTTTTTTTGAGATGGAGTCTCACTCTTTCATCCAGGCTAGAGTGCAGTGGCACAATCTTGGGTCACAGTAACCTCTGCCTCCCAGGTTCAGGCTATTCTCCTGCCTCAGCCTCTGGAGTAGCTTGGATTACAGACATGCACCACCATGCCCGACTAATTTTTGTATTTTTAGTAGGGATGGGGTTTCACCATGCTGGCCAGGCTGGTCTCAAACTCAGTTCTTTTGCAACATTTACATGCCTCTGTAAACAATACTTTTGTGTTTTAAAATTTACATTAATGGCATCATACTATACCTGACCTTTTACAACTTGCTTTTACTTTGCATTGTTTTGGAGTTTATCCAAGGTGTTACATAGATTTAGTCAAAAGTTGTAGTGTTTCTGACGAGGCACAGTGGCTCACACCTGTAATCCCAGCACTTTGGGAGGCTAAGGCAGCCAGATCACAAGGTCAGGAGACGGAGACCATCCTGGCTAACATGGTGAAACCCCGCCTCTACTAAAAATACAAAAAATTAGCTGGGCGTGGTGGCGTGCACCTGTAGTCCCAACTACTGGGGAGGCTGAGGCAGGAGAATCGCTTGAACCCAGGAGGCAGAAGTTGCGGCAAGCCGAGATTGCACCACTGCACTCCAGCCTGGGCAACAAAGCGCGAGACTCCTTCTCGAAAAAAAAGTTGTAGTGTTTCTATAGAATATAGATCAGTAGTGAAATTGCTGCTTTAATAAATTTTTTTTTGATATTACAAATTGTACATTTAAAAGTGAGGTTTTCCAAAGTAAAGTGCGTTAACTGTTGCTTAAATATGGATTGCTTTTACGAGTATGGCTGTATAGTTTGTATAAAATGAGTTACTCAAGACTTCACAGTAACATTAACATCAATAATGCCTACCAAATATCAGTTTGGTTTTTTTAAACAACGAACCCAAATGTGGAACAATAGTTTCTGTTCTAAGCTTTTCTTATGTTGTATAGATGATGTCATTTATTAGGTCCCCACAAGATAAAGAAACTGAGACTGAGAGGTTAAGTAACTTGGTTAAGACCACTCTACTAGTAAATGACAGTGCTGAGATTGAACCCTGGCATTCAGCCCTGCATATACTCTTCCTTATGTATATACTGTTGTTGCTTCTTGTCATGAATGAACAAATACAAAAACAGCCTAGTTAATTCAGAACAATCACACTAAACCATGTGAGTTGGTGGTTGGATGTCAGAATTTAAGTAATTTCTACTTAGATTCAGTATCAGGGTTGTTAGTCCCTGTAGAGGCAGAGTCTAGCTTACCATTCGTGTTTTTGCTGTTTTTAAGCAATGATTATAAGTCTAGTTGATTGCTAAAGCTTGTATACAGATCCTGCCTCCCCTAGAGCCTCTGGGGTCCTCAAGGGCAGCAGTATGTCAAGCTCACCTTTGCATTCCTACTTCAGTGTTAGATTGAGCTGTTTGATCCAAGAGTCCCTGTGCTAGCAGCACTGAGAAACCTGACTGCCATTTGTAACACTGTTTTCATGTAGGGGGACTGTTACACTGCTGTAGCTTGTCGTGTCAGGAGCCCATCTTCCGCTACTTACCAGATCAGCAACTCCCTTTCTCTTCCCACTGGGGCAATAGAAAGACCAACTTCAGTGCTTTTGCCCGAGGCCCAAGGTAGAGGATCCTGAGAGACCCAACCATGATGGCGAGGCTGGGGTGGTTCTGTGTAGACTTCCCACCTGCTGAGCCCTAAGCTCTTTCTTAGACTACGTTACTTTCTCATGATATTTTCAGGGTTTTTCCCTCTTAACCTCAGAGGTTAGCCTACCTGCTGCTTCTCCCTGCCACTGCTTCCTGCATCTTCCCTGGGATAAGCACAGTTATCTCCCTCTCTTTCTGTCCCTCTCCCTCTACACTGTGTGGATCACATGGCAGACGGATGTGCAGTGCAGATTACTGAGCCTTACCTAACACTACTGAATCAGAGTCTCAGGGTGATTATCCAGTGATGTGTATGTTGTATGTTTCTTACTTTTTATTGTGGCAAGTTACAAACATGGCCAAACAGAGACAATGATACCATTCACCCTCAAGTATGGATTGCCCAGCTGTATAACCGTCATCAGTTCATGAGCCATTCTTCCTCCTTCTGTGGGCCCACTCCCTGACGTCCTTGATTATTTGGAAACAAATCAGATACCTTTTTTTTTTTTCTTCCTGCAAATAAACAGCTATGTGTATCTTTCTCCCAACTTTTTGGGACAAGTTTTAGAAAATGTAATAGTGAATACCTGTATACCCTTTACCTAAATTCTCCAATTTTTCCTGTTTTTCTCTCTCTGAATCTTACATATATTTTTGTGTTGCTAAACCATTTGAAAGTAAGTTGGGACATCATGACAATTCATTTCTAAGTATTTCAGCTGGTTTCTCTAAGAGCTAGGGATATTCTCCTGTATAATGACAATACAGTCATCAGGGTTTGGAAGGTTTCCTAAGTGTCCAAATAGTGTTTTTTATAGCTTCTTTTTTAAAAGGATCACATACTACATTTCATCTAGAATAGTTCCCTAGTCTTTAAAAACAAAAAACTTTGACAGTGATACTTTTTGAGAGTCCATGCCATTTGTTTAGCATAATATCCCTGAATTTGGATTTGTGTTATTGTTTTATCATGATTAGATTCAAATGATACATATTTTTGCAGAAATACTCTGTAGGTGATATGTTCCTTTTAGGACATGACACAAACCAGTTTGTTCATTATCAGTGATGTTAAGTTGATTATCTGGCTAAGGTAGTTTGGCCAAAGCTTCCCGCTATAAAGGCACCTTTGCCCCCTTTGTAATTAATCATTCATTGATTATTCCTACTGGATTCAATCATTACATCATGGTTTGTCTAAAGTAAGATTCATCTGTACTTCAGTAGAACACCCAGTTCTAGTTTCTTGGGCATTTGATTGGAAGAGATGTGGGCAGAAATAAGGAAGTCAGAGCCATGGGGGGAGAGTAGCTGCATGTGTTTGAGGTGGGAATGGAGGTGATCCTACTACAGGATCATCACCTGGTTGCTGTAGCCCTGCAGTGGGACTGCAAGGGACTGCAGTTGGGGGGCTTTTAAAAGTTCCCTGGCATCATGGCTCTGACAGATTGGTGACTTCTTGTGGCTGCTTGGCTAGAGCTGTACTGTGCAGTTAGCCTTTGAAGGTACAAGATGTGTGTCTGCTCCTATACATTAGACTGCTCCTGGCTGTGTAAACTGTCATCATAAACTTGAGTGAGGGGCATTTTCACTTGGAATCATAGTCAGATCCACTCTGACAAAGGTTCTCTTTTCCAGTGGGTGAATTTGTAAGTGATGTTCTGCTAGTTCCAGAAAAGTGCCAGTTTTCCCACAAAGAGCGGATGGAGGTGTGCGAGAATCACCAGCACTGGCACACGGTAGTCAAAGAGGTAAGAGAACTAAGGGGGAAAAGTCAGCTGCTGTTGTATCTATTAGGAGAGAAGGTAGCACTTTTCTCCAATTTCACCATACTTTTAAGTTAATTTTGTTTCCCCCTTATCTCCTCAAGATTTACAATTCTATCTTGTAAGTTAGAAATACTTGAGAGAGGAGTAGGTATTTGTATAGGAGAGTTCAGCGTTGACAGACCAGCTCCTGAAGTTGAGGATATTAAGGAGGTGGCTGAGCGAGAATACTGTGTGCTGCTAGTGAGGCTCCCAGGAAACCATCCCAACCCTGAGGGCTGCATGGAAATTGCCAAATATAGAAAATATGGGTCTGGATGTATGCACAGGCAGGGTTGCATGCCATCTCACTTTTCTGGTGGTGAGAAATGCCCTTTCTTGTCTTCTGTAATTAGGTTGCCTCTTTGGTCAGTAATCTTCCTTTGGTCAAATACTGAAGTAGTGCTCACACCAGTGACAAAAATAAATTAACATTGACCACCTTCAACTTGCGTTGGTCATTGTTAGAAAAAATTCTCTTTTCCTTACTTTTTTCCATGTTTGGGATTTCAGTATGTTTGGACCAGATCTTGTTTCACCATTGTAAATTAAAATTTATAAATCTTAGAATAATATTATAATTTTTTTTTGACAGAAAATGTGTGTGTTCCTAAGAGAAAGCATTGCTAAGTGATTTGATAGGGTTTCTTTTGGATGAGGCTAGAGATTGGGGTGTATTTGTCCACATTTACTCTGGAGTATGTTCTGATGTGGTCTGTGGGTTTCTTTTAGGCATGTCTGACTCAGGGAATGACTTTATATAGCTACGGCATGCTGCTCCCATGCGGGGTAGACCAGTTCCATGGTACTGAATATGTGTGCTGCCCTCAGACAAAGATTATTGGATCTGTGTCAAAAGAAGAGGAGGAGGAAGATGAGGAAGAAGAAGAAGAGGAAGAGGAAGACTATGATGTTTATAAAAGGTAACTCCTTTACTTTGAGCCGTGACATCGCTTTGCCTTTTTGTTAGCCCTTCTGTAAAGATGGCTGCTGGCTGCTAGTCCCTCACTTCTGGATAAGGTGGGCATTCCCTTCTTTTGCTACAGTTGATTAAACTTGCATTTCATTCTAGCTGCTGCCCATCACAGGAGTACCTGTGACTTTTCTGATTACGTCATTCTGGGCTACTACGTTATTTTCTGCAGGTTGCTATGATTTTTTTTAAGCATCCATACCATTTGTTTAACATAATATCCCTGAATTTGGATTTGTCTTATTGTTTTATCATGATCAGATTCAAATATTCACAAATACTTCCCTTTTGCTGATGGAGCTGGGCTCAGGGCCTTAGTGGTACAGTTAAATGTGCATTGAGCTTATTTCCTGCCTCTGTTTTTGTGTTTCAGAATAGGGAAGGGACCCATTGTTGTGCTTTGTGTATAGGAGTTATTAACCTTCCTTTTTTCCATTTTGGCCTTCAGTGAATTTCCTACTGAAGCAGATCTGGAAGACTTCACAGAAGCAGCTGTGGATGAGGATGATGAGGATGAGGAAGAAGGGGAGGAAGTGGTAGAAGACCGAGATTACTACTATGACACCTTTAAAGGGGATGACTACAATGAGGAGAACCCTACTGAACCCAGCAGCGATGGCACCATGTCAGACAAGGAAATTACTCACGACGTCAAAGGTAACCCCACGTAGAGCCATGGCTTTGAAATCCACATGGTAATTATTCACTTAGACTTTTGCATTGTGTCTGTTACAGGTAAGTCGGTCACAGGAGGAGAGGTGTGGTATCTCTGCACTGAAGATGAGTTCAGCTCTCCAGTGCAGTGATGATGCCGTCTTAACAAAGTAGGCAGGCAGGCACATGCAGGGAGAGGTGTAGGATTGAATTAGAGAATAGGAACTGGAGAATAACAGAGACAACATAGTCCACCCTTCAGCAGGATTCTTCCGTGTTCAGCCTAAAATGTTCCCTCCCCAAGGGGAGCTCCCCTCTTTGATACTTCTCAAGTCCTGGCCTCCTAGAATAGAAACGACTTTCTCAGTTTTTCTTTTCCTGCGTGTGTTCTAATCTCTAGGCTGCCCTATTTGTCCAGATGTTTGTAGTTGGGAGGGTGAAATTTATTGACCTGCTAGTAACAGATTGGGATCTGCAGTTTTTTTCATCTTGCCAATTAAAACAAGAAAAGGTTGCAGTAGTTCCAGAGCCATTTACATGCAGCCTCCTGCTGATTGTATATTTGAAACCAATTAAGTAAGATCCGAAGTATTATTTGGGACCCAAGTGGGAGGAAATCAGTTGAGAAGTTTACAATTTGCCTTAGAGAACATAAAAATGGAAAACACTTGTCCATTCTGGGTGCTTTATTCTTTACTATGAGTATCACCACTTAAAACAGCCTTTCCACTCACATTGTCCCCTTTGGTCCTTGAAACTCCCAGAATAGACAAAGTAGGCAAATATCTCCAGTGAGCAGATCAGAAATGTGAGGCTCACACAGCTATGAGTTAAGGAATTCCTCTATGTCAGTCTAAACTTGGATCTAGACTCCAGAGGGTGCCAGAAAAATATTTATCCCAGTTCCTAAAAGTCTCTACTCCATGGAGAAGCAACTTGTCCTCAGCAAGGCAGGCCTGAGCTGGAGCGTTCGGCCAGCCAGGGCCTCCAGGCTCTGTCCCATCTTGGGCCTCCCACAACCCATCCCCCGGCTTGCTGGCCTGTAGCATTTTGAAGCATTTGACGTCACTGCCTCTGTCCTGCTGACACTCTGACCATTTTCACACAGCTGTCTGCTCCCAGGAGGCGATGACGGGGCCCTGCCGGGCCGTGATGCCTCGTTGGTACTTCGACCTCTCCAAGGGAAAGTGCGTGCGCTTTATATATGGCGGCTGCGGCGGCAACAGGAACAATTTTGAGTCTGAGGATTATTGTATGGCTGTGTGTAAAGCGATGAGTAAGTCCCGCCTCACACTGGCCCTGTGCGGCAGCACCGTCCTGTCCGGCGTCCATCTCCCCGCCATCCTCGTGGCCGCATCTGTGTGGTATCCCTGCCCACTCGGGTGTTTGCTGTTGGTCGTCTTCCCCTCATCTTTGTGCTTTCTTAGATCTAGGCTTTGCTCTCCTGCCGGCAGTGGTAAGCTCAGTTCTCGTGTCCTGTGCTCACCGTGTGTCTGGTGCTGCTTGGTGGTGGTGGTGGTGGTGGTGGTGCGTACCCGTCTTGGTATAGCACGCAGCACAACTAGGGGCTTGTCCTTTCTCATCTGGCCTTAGAGTCTGCAGGCTCCTGGGGCACTGTAGTGTCAGTGGGGAAGGCAGCCGTGCCCTGGGCTGGCTCTAGCTCAGAGGCACCGAATGTTCCTGTCTTTGAACTGCCCTGTCACTAACCCCTGTGCTGCATGCTAGCTCAGAGGATGCCTGCTCTTGAAAGGAGTGACAGTGGAGTACTTTGGGCAGTCTAGAATATCGAAATATCTTGCATAATGCTCTCTAGAGAAAGCTGGCAGCCAAGTGGTAGTGACTCACTCTGTTTCTCCAGTATTTTGCAACAGCAGGTCACACAGAGCTGTAGGAAGTGAGAGGATTTCATTTGGTGTGTGCTTTGGTCTGACAGGAAGTTCTGTGGTTCGGTTGAATTGGGTTTATACTGGATGTTGGTAGGAAGAGTTTCCCTTTTCTCCATGGCTACTCCTTTTTCTTGTTAAGACCTTTATTCTCTCACCTTGCAGCACTAACTTACTCATGAGGAAAATCCTCAGGCCAGGCAGTTTTCCTTGGTTCCTACTCTGGAATTTGTTGGAATAATAATTTGCTATAAAGGATTTGGCTATAGCTTCTGATGGTTTTTCATTCAAATGCCTTCATGTTCTCTCTTCCTTCTACCAAAAGATCTTTCAAATCTTAATGTGATATGGTAATGCTTTGAGTGCTTCCCTTCCAACTCCAGGAAAGCTGTTTTTATTTGAAACAGTGAAAGGTGTAATAAAAGGAGTCCTTAGGGAACCTTGGTGAATAAACTTTGCATATTCAGGAAAGATTTAGAGATAGAAATTACTGTGATACTTACTACTTTGTAAAACCTGGATTGAAGCCTGAGGAATCTCACGGAGTATGGAGGTGGTGGTCTCTGCCTGAAGGGTCAGCTAGGTGGTGCTGTGAGACATGATGGAGTGGTGGGTCTGTAAAACTCCCGTTTGCTGTGGCTTGGATGAGGTTTGCCTCGGCGGAGCAGTGTGTTCATGTACTTGTAGGACCTCTGCCTGGAGGGCTTTGCAGGTGGAGAAGCATCAGGTTGCCCTCCAGTGGTAACGTTCTTGTTCTTCTTTGAAGGGGCTTAGGCTGGTGAATATGCTGGCTTCATGAGTGAGTAATTCACAAGGACAGAGGGTGTCTTCAGAGCAAAGCCCTCTGGCTGGCTGTCCTCTCCACTCTGATCTCAGGGAGGGTGAGGGCGACCTGTGTTTGCTGTTATCTGTATCCAGCCCAGCTATGTGAACCAAACGCTCCATCTCCAGCGCTCAGGCCTTTACAGCACAGGCATGTGTCGCTGATCCACATGATGGACTGCAGTGCTTGAAATTCTCCTTCACTGAACTTCTGAGTATCTTGGGGAATGGTGTTTACCAAGTTACAGATTCTAATTTAATTAATCTGAAAGTGGGATATTGAGATCCTTTTTAAACTTATGTAGAACTCATATTCTTCATGACTTTAGTTGTAGTTTTTAAGTCTGTTAAATAAAGGGGCAAATAAAAGATGCTTCCAACAGAAAAAAATTGAATTGACTGGCTAATTTGTAGCTATAGTATATTAAAATGATGCAATTCTAGATTCGCTTCTAAATTTAAAAAGTCAGTTGGACCTTGGCATTCACTCTACTTGCTCTAAAATTGTGTCATAATCTATCAAGAAAAGTTCACACCAGCTTGGGAAATCTTGCATGAAACTAGGCTAATAAGCATAACCTTAGGTATGTCTTGAGAGGCTGACTGAGTAAACTCGTCATCTCAGTCCTTTCCCTTATCAGGCCAAGTTCCATTGTGCAGACTCACTTGCCTGGGCCCCATAAGAGATTATGCCCATCCAGCAGTGGGGGTGCTCCAGTGAGCCTGTGCTCTGGGGAACGGTTGGATTGGTCAGTGTCATGGATCAAAAAGCCCTATCTTCGTATCGGTGAAAGGTGTCCTTGTCAAATAGAGCAATTTAGTTTTATCCTTGTTGGTTCTGTCACTGATGGTGGGGCTAAGAGTCCTTCAGTGATACTGAAAACTCAAAATTATAGCTGGAGTGTTTTGGACTTTCTCTACCCAGACTATATGCAAAGAACATTCAGTTGAGCCTGTTTTCCATTGTAAATGATTACCCAAGGGCAGCCAGAAGAGCCAGGGTACCTGAGTAATAAATTTCTTTAAAAATAGGGAATCACATAAAAGTGCCTCTAGAGGATCTGATTTCTGCCTTTGTCTCTATTCAGATGCTATCAGTTGGGTGAGGTTTGCCTCAGAGGAGCAGCGTGTTCCTGTACTTGTGGGACCTCTGCCTGAAGGGCTTTGCTGCCAGGCAGAGGTCCCACAAGTACATGAACAAAGGTAGCTATTGTTTAGGTTTCCAGGGTTCAAGCACTGAAGGGAAGGTATAGAAGAAACCACCTCTTTTTCAGCCCTGAGGTCCTAAGTAGATGCCTTTATTGGTGCTGAAGCTGCCAATAAATTGCTGTATTAGCGTGGGCTGACATGGTTGATGAATACTGTGTAAGGAAGATTGCCCACTGTAATCTAACCAAGTGAAGTCTTGGCAGATAGCGGCACCCTGCACTTAAGAGAATGCCACAAGACAAATTGAGTCCATCTTGCAGGTCCTGAGCTGGGTTTTCTTCCTAGGGCACCAGTGCACCTGGTCCCAAAGAGAACTTCCTCTGTAATTTTGTTTCAGTTCCCCCAACCCCTCTGCCAACCAATGATGTTGATGTGTATTTCGAGACCTCTGCAGATGATAATGAGCATGCTCGCTTCCAGAAAGCTAAGGAGCAGCTGGAGATTCGGCACCGCAACCGAATGGACAGGGTAAACCTTGACAATTCCTTCATCTTCATGGCGTTTGGGTTTGGGTAGCATGGTTCTCATAGCTGAAGAAAAGTGATACCTTCTCGCTAGATTGTCATGCTGATGTGTAAGGACAGGTAAGGCAGGAGAGAGTCAATCAGTGGAGCTGCCTTCTGGGTGGACTAGTCCTTCTTCCCTGCCTGCGTCTAGCTAATAATATAATTACCCTCTGAGTACTTAGCATGTCCCAGACGCTCTGCTGAGCACTTCCTCCTATACCTATTATCTGGTTTTTAAAATTATTTATTTTTTGCAATTAACTTGCTTTAAAATTTATTTTAAAGAAGGAAACTTTTTATCACTGTTATCAATAGAAAGCTAGTACCATTTGCCATGAGAACAAGGTGACCAACCGTAAGATATATTAGATGAAAGCAAACATGTACTAATACATGCTGGCTAGATACTGCTGTCTGTGGAAGGTTCTGAGTCTTAGGGATGTTTCTTTTCCTTTAAAAGAGTTATTAGAGAGTAGCAGGAGCACCAAAGTGCAGCTTTTCTTCTGGATTTACTCAGGATTGAAAGAAAATTGAAAAGGGAATGCCTTGCTAGGCCTAAGCTCCACCCCAAATCCCACACAGTCCCGTGTTGGGCTTATAGTTTGCAAAATGCTCATTGTTTTATCCACATCAGCTCTGAAAAGTAGGTATTAACCTCAATTTTTCTGGTGAGGAGACTAAGGCACAGAGACTTTTAAATAACTTATCCAAGGTTATGTAACAAAGAGGTCATGGAATTGAGACTCCATTTGGGGATAGTTGAGGCCTAGAACCTTCTCAGGCAGTAACAATGCTGAGCTCATAAGGGATCGTATGATTGGTTTCCTTTTGCAGTTTCCTATTAGACTTAGCATCTGGCAGTAATTATAGAAAATGGAGGAGTTGTTTCAGGGTATTAATCACGGCTGACAGTGTTTTTGACCTTTGTTCTAGGTAAAGAAGGAATGGGAAGAGGCAGAACTACAAGCTAAGAACCTCCCCAAAGCAGAGAGGCAGACTCTGATTCAGGTAAGATGCCTTCTCCAGGGACATAGCTTTCAGTCTGACCATTGGAAAATATGGTCAGAGCCACACTCCCAACAAAATTTAGAACTGGACACTAGCTCCTTTTAGGTAAGGGCTTACATTACAAGGAAGTTGTAACTGGCCTATTTTTCTTTTTCACCTTAAGTATTGCTCACCTGTGGTAGAAGGAAACCAAACCCCCACCAGAGCACACCTAATTCATGCCAGAAGGTAACCTTAGCTCAGCTGCCATTTGTTAATTCTGCTTTCCTGGCAAAAGTTGTCTACTGTTTTCAGTCTTAGACTGTGACTTGTTTTTCAGCAGTACTGAATTTCTTTTTTAGAACTAACTGAAAGTCAAAGGATAGAAAATAAACATCTCTGGTACTTACAGATAACTAAAGTTCATCTGTAACTTTATCGACTATAGCTAAAATCATAGCAGCAAACACATTTCCCTTCAATAGAAGAGTGTTGATAGGAATAGGGATAGCAGTTTCTAGGACTGATTTGCTTTTTATAGAACTGATTCTGTAAATTTTATATCATTTTATGTTTAGCTGAAATCTCTTTCCTCCTAGTGTTAACACTTTAGTAAAAAGCAATTTTAAAAACCCTTGCTTTTTTATTGATCACTTAGAAAATCTAACAGTTTTAATTGCTATATAAGCCAGTGCATCTTGTTCAGGGAAATTAAGTTCAGCAGGCTTAAACTGTACCTGTAAACCTGGCCGGATACCTCACGGATAACTTGCCCTTTATTATTTTATTGATAGTAATGGCAAAAACCGCAATTACTTCTGCATAAACCTAATGACAGGAATGCTTCAACAGAACTTACCATGTATCTCCCATTGGTCAGTGGTCTTAAGGTTTGAAAGTTGGTGCCTTGCTGCAATGTGGAAAGGACAGGTTTCCTTTTTTTTTGTAGAAACCAGGCCTTGGGCTTGCAGGCATTAGCACTTTTAGTTATGTAGATACTGAGGAGTCCCTCTGACACTCAGATTTAACTTGCTCTTTTTTTTTGAGACAGAGTCTCATTCTGTCCCCCAGGCTGGAGTGCAGTGGGGCAGTCTTGGCTCACTGCAGCCTCCACCTCCCGGGTTCAAGCAGTTCTCTGCCTCAGCCTGCTGAGTAGCTGGGATTACAGGTGCGCACCACCGTGCCCCGCTAATTTTTTTTATTTTTAGTAGAGATGGCCAGGCTGGTCTTGAACTCCTGACCTTAAGTGTTCCACCCACATCAGCCTCCCAAAGACAGGGATTACAGGTGTGAGCCACTGTGCTAATTTGCTCTCTTTAAAGAAGGAAATAATTCTCCTGTTAGAAATTGAATGAAGGTAGAATGAAGTAGACTTTGATCCTACCCTTGCTCCACTCTCCAAACCTGTTACCGTCTTGTGTGGGTACTGACAAGGAGAAGCACTGGGGTCTAAGGTTGCTTGCTTAGGCTTCCTCTGGGTGCCACAAATTATATGTGGTTCCTGCTGTCTTGGTTTAGCACTTCCAAGCCATGGTTAAAGCTTTAGAGAAGGAAGCAGCCAGTGAGAAGCAGCAGCTGGTGGAGACCCACCTGGCCCGAGTGGAAGCTATGCTGAACGACCGCCGCCGGATGGCTCTGGAGAACTACCTGGCTGCCTTGCAGTCTGACCCGCCACGGGTGAGTCACAGACAGAGCCAAATCATTGATGAGTCCTACCTTAGCGCTGCCTGCCCTGACATGTGGTATATGTAGGGGGCCAATGCCTGACACTCAGGTCAGTAAAAATGACATTTGTATAACAAGTTCTGGCAAAGCTGAAGCTAAGGAAAGATGATTAGGGAGGAAAAGTATTACATTCTAATACCTGTGTATATAAGCATAGCATTATATCACTGTATGCCTGCGTATACCACCTGTGATGTGAAAGTGTTTTATACTAGAAAAGTATGACCTCAAGAAATTGGTAATCACCAGTTATTGAACTTCCTTTCAAAGAATGAAAACGTGTTTTTCATGAAGACTTTGGAACAAGTTACATTGTATATAAGATGATGAAGAAAGGGGTACAGTAATTTCTTCTGAAACTCTTGTGTGAGTGGTCTCAAACTATTTTGTCCCTTAACACTAACCTGCCTTGCTTTGGGGGATGGAAAGTATTAGAAAGGAGGATATTTGTATCCTTAAGCCCATTAAGGAAAAAGGACAGATAAGAGAACAGTGGGCTGGAGATTGTGAAAAATACTGAATGTTAAGGATCCAATATAACTTTGGAACTTAGTTTTGCTATTTTACCTAGACAGTTTTTTTGTTACTTGGTAAGCTAAAAAAAGCTTTCAGAGTTGCAGCTTTCATTCTTTTGCCTAGCTGAGCTTTACATTCTTAAGTGAACTTTTTAAGCTTTTGTTTTCCTGCCTGTTTTCAATTCTCTAGTCTCTGGATATTAAAACAACTATTCTCTCTTGCAGCCTCATCGCATTCTCCAGGCCTTACGGCGTTATGTCCGTGCTGAGAACAAAGATCGCCTGCATACCATACGTCATTACCAGCATGTGTTGGCTGTTGACCCAGAAAAGGCGGCCCAGATGAAATCCCAGGTACAGTAGATGCAGTAGAAATTGTTGCCTTGAAAGCATTTCCAGTGGGGGACATAATGCCTGGACTAATGGTTGAACAGCGCTGCTAGTCGTGCTTGATATTAGTCCTTAAAAAACGATTTTTGATTTCCTAGGACATTTGGTACATGAGCTGGTTTTTGCAAGGGTACTATTTTTAAAACATCTTTTTAATACTTTTTTTATATTAACCACTTTGTACTTAATTTCTAAATTCTTTTATATTATTTCTTTCTGATTTGGGGTATTGCTGAAACCAGTATTTGAGATCCTTTTCTGGGTATATTTATCAAGCAGATCTTAAAAATTGGTCTCTTGTTTTGTGCAGTATAGTTTTTGTATAGACAGACTGTTTTACATTCCTAGGCTTTGTCCAGCTTTAATCTACAGAGGTTTGTTTCTGGTTCATCTTTCTAATATTGGTGGTGTTCATATATTATCTTGAGTTTTACTTTCTTGTATTCATAAAAATGAACTTGCCTACAAGACTGCTAGCTTTCATTTAAACCAGGAAGTCTTGTAGCTCAGCCTGTTAGTTTTCCTAGAGGGCCTTATAGTAATGGCGCTGATCTTTGATTTCCTCTCATATTGTAAATACAGTGCTGTGCTGATTGAGTGCCAGGGTACATGGGCACACTTACTGCATGGGTGCTGGCCCGTCAGCCCAGAAACCCTCCTTCCCCACGGCTGCTTTGTGTGTGAAGATGGCAACGTAATGTACCTAAAGGCCTTTGAAGTATTGGAGCTGAGCACTCGTCTGTGGGGCTGGGGTCTGTGTGTCACTGTCTGCATGCCAGACTCTGCACTGGCTGCTGCCAGGTTGACTCCCTTGAGTGCCCTTGAGTAGCTCACATGCTAGCTGTAAAGGTGAGGAGCAGGTTTTCTTTTTTTTTTTTTTTTTTAGCTGGAGTCCTGCTGTGTCACCCAGGGTGGAGTACAGTGGCACGATCTCTGCCTACTGCAACCTCTGCCTTCCAGGTCCAAGTGATTCTCCTGCCTCAGTCTCCTGAATAGCTGGGATTACAGGCGCCCACCATCACACCCAGCTAATTTTTGTAGTTTTAGTAGAGATGGGGTTTTACCATGTTGTCCAGGCCGGTCTTGAACTCCTGTCCCCAGGTAATCGCCCACCTCTGCCTCCCAAAGTGCTAGGATTACAGACGTGAGCCACCATGCCTCGCCTAGAACAGGTGTTCTTAGTTGTACAGAGTTCACTTCAGAAGCTGGTTGTTTTGGGGAATAAAAGACCTCAGGCTTCTAAATAGTGGGAAGAACGTGGAAAGGGGCTGGGTTGGAGACTCTAAGAGGCATCTGGTGTGGGCCTGGAGCTCAAGGCTTTGCTTTACCCTGGGTGGAGCAGAAGACGAGAAAAAGTTCAAGAGGCCTGGATGGAAAATGCATGCATCTTGACAGGGTTTAGGGTTTTGGGGTCTACTTGATTTTTTTTTAAAAGACTTAATCATTTTCCAAATGTTGTGTTGAAAAATTAAATTATTATGTTATATTTTAGCCAGTTTTGTGTGGTGAGAGTCGAAGGGAAGAAGAGATTTTGATCAGTATATTAAATTAATAGAGAATTCCTGCAAGTGAGATCAAGCTTCCAAAGGTGTTTACCTTTGGAGAGAAAACCCAACTCTCCTGTCTGCTACTACTTACTGTCTGCTCTTAGCTGTAATTCTAGCAAAGCTTAGTTGCTGGATTATTATTAACCTTCTGCCTGTTCCCTATTGTGTTATCTATACAGTAGAAAAAATTGCAGATATTCAGCCTTTTATAACTTGTGCCGTATCTGCCTGTCTGGAGATGAGTGAGATACCCCCATACTATAGCCAAGGGTTTGCTGTGGAGACACTAATTTCCAGTCTCCCACCATGTGGTTCTTGTCCTCTGTGAGTGTATGAAGTGTCCTCTTTCACGAGGCTCCCTGTGCCTCTGGGGAGGTGTAGCAGGACAACACTTGTTGAACCCTTGGGTGTTGCATTGTGGCTCCATTTGTATTTTTCCTTCAAGGCACTCTTGTGCTTTCCTTGATTGACAGAATGGCAGATATAAAATTAAATTGCTTTCATCCTTGCTTTTAAAGGTCAGAGAGACATCAATCTACAATAAAAGCATCTTTCCATTTAACTTTTGTTTTCATTTTGACCCTTCATGTTAATGGCTTCAAGCTCACAAAATTAATTCATTGGTTTCCAGCACTGTCTTTAGGAAAAGGTTGGTAATTGCAAGTCTAACCAGGCAGGGATGACTTTGCTTGAAAAGCTTGTGGGAGCTATAGCATCACACCTCGCCATGTCACTAGGGGTGGATGCTAGCCCAAGTCACCTTTCACTTCCATCCTGAAAAGTTGTAAAAATAGCGACCACTTCTAATGGCTTTTTTTTTTTAAATGAATAACCTTAGAACTTCTGCATTCAAAAAAGGCAGTGAGCTATGGTAGATGAATTTTCCTTTATCACTCCCTTAAAATCAGGTTTATACCTCAGCATGAATTTTTCAAAAAATAGCAATAATCATTTAAACAATTGCTTCACTAAGCAAAATCTGTAATGGTTTCCTCTGTTGCCATGTCTACTTTTCAGCCAGTAAGTTAAGTCTTTTTTAATCCCATCTAATCTGACCAGTGGTAGAAATTGACTGACTCTTTCCTTCTTTCACTCAGCAAAACCTTATTGAATGTTCAGCATTGCACAAATTAGAGTTCTTTTTTTTAACTCAATATAATTAGTAAGTTCCTCATGAAAATCCAATTAATAACTAGCTAGTGAGCATTTTTTAATAGTTGTCTTTTAACTTGGAGCACTCTCTTTGGATCAGTTCTCACGTCACCTGAGGGAATTATACACTTTGAACACATTCTTTTTTTTTTTTTTTGAGACAGGACCTTGCTCTGTTGCCTAGGCTGGAGTGCAGTAGCACAATCATAGCTCACTGTAGCCTAAACCTCCTGGGCTCAAGTCATCCTCCAGCCTCAGCCTCCCAAGTAGCTATGCCTGGCTAATATTTTTATTTTTGGTAAAGACAGGGTTTTGTCATGTTGGCCAGGCTGGTCTCAAACTCCTTGGCTCAGGTGATTCTCCTGTCTCAGCCTCCCAAAGTGCTGGCATTACAGGCGTGAGCCACCACGCCCAGGCCGAACACATTCTTATACTTTAGCAATCAATAAATACAGCGTGAGCATTAATACATCTCCCCTGAGCAGTTGCTTTGCTGGACTCTGTAGAGAATATACTTTGTAAAGTGGTTTTTTCAGAAGTTGTGTTGATGTTCCAGCTGCAAGTTCCCTCCTGGCCTAGTTGTTTTCAGTCATAACACCTCTCTCCCATAACTGTGCTTCTAGGTGATGACACATCTCCACGTGATTGAAGAAAGAAGGAACCAGAGCCTCTCTCTGCTCTACAAAGTACCTTATGTAGCCCAAGAAATTCAAGAGGAAATTGGTGGGTACTGGCTGTTTGTGCCAAGGTCATGTGGGACTTCTTGCAGAGGCTCAGGAGTGAAAGCTGGGCAAGAGTAGAGAGAGATGAGCAAACAAGGCCCGGACAGTGGGGCATTAGCAAACCCTGGCTTCAGAAGTCTGGAATCCGCTGGAGCCTACACGGCAAGGTGAAGGAGGAACCAAGGACAGATGCACTGGCTGTGGGCCACAGAGCCTTGGGTTTCACTGACCTTCACTCTGTTAGCGGAAGAAAATCTAGGGTGTGAAATTGCAAGAGGCTAGATTTCCTCTTAACCATTTTCCTCCTTAATTCTGACTATTTCAAGCACCCGATTTTATATAAATTCTCACCTCTTCCTCCTCCTCTTTAGGAGGTCTTTATCATCTTCATTTATTCCACAAATTTTATTGTGTCTGCTGTGTGTCACAGAGTAAAATGGTCCACAAGCAGATAATACCTGCTGGAGTTCATGTTACGATAGGAGAAAAACAGACAGTAAAACAAGAAAACAAGTGTCAGGTGTTGATAAGTGCTGTGCAGAGTTAAAACTCGGGTGGAGTGGTAGAGAGTGGCCGCTTGGGGCGCCTGGCTCTGGGGACGGTGGCCTGAGATCCCAATGGTAAGATTGCAGGGGGAGAGCACGTCTGTAGCAGAGGGAGCGGCAGCTACAAAGGCCCCAGGGCGAAGTCAGTCATCACATTTGAGTAGATCCGTGTGGCTACAACATAGCAAAGGGGATGCAGCCGAAGTTTGCAGGGACCAGATCAGGAAGAGATTTAAGCAAAATCAAGGAGTTTGGATTTTATTCTAGGATAATGGGAAGCCGCTAGAGGATTTGCAGCTAGGGAAAGACTAGATCTGGATTATGAATTTTTAAAAGCTCACTTGGCTGCTGTGTGTGGAGTTGATTAAAATTAGAAACCAGCCAGGATGCGATTATAGAAATCCAGGAGAGGGCTGTTGGGAGTATGCACTGAAGAGGTGATGGGGTAGGAGAAGGAGCGTCCTGGGACAGCTGGGGATGGTCTCTAGGATGTGTTCTGCTGGGAGTATGCAGGGCTGTGCCCAGCGCTATGCCCAGGGCTGCGTGTGGGGTTGGGGGAGCGGCATTAAGAATTGCACTTAGGGCCGGGCACATTGGCTCACACCTGTAATCCTAGAACTTTGGGAGGCTGAGGTGGGTGGATCACCTGAGATCAGGAGTTCATGATCAGCCTGGCCATCATGGTGAAACCCCATCTTTTAAAAAAAAAAAAAAAGAATTGCACTTAGGGTTCTATAGTGAGCAGGTCGGGGGATAGTGGTACCATTGCTGACTGAGGTGCAGAAGGAAATTGGGAACTCTCTTGATACATGTTAAGATAGAAATTTCTGTTGGATGTCATGTGGAGATCTAAGTAGGCTCTAGGTGAGGCAGAGGTCAGGCAGTAGCTCCAGGATTCCGGCCTGGGAGTCGTGGTATATAGTCAGTATTTAAAACTGACATTGGGGAGGAGTAGGTCAGAGGGTACGAAGTAGTAGTTGTAGTTATGTGGGGTGCATACATCTAGAGATGGGTTGGACAGCATGAGGACTGTAGTTAGTAATATTGTACTGTGTACTAACAATCTGCCGAGAGAGTCGATTTGAGGTATTCTCATTTTTAAAAAAAGTAACTCTGGAAGGTGATGTGTATGTTTGCTTGATGGTGGAAATCATTTCACGGTGTACACGTATATCAAATCATTACATTGTATACCTTAAATATGTACAATTTTTAAAACCACCAAAATCTGTGGCATTGGAGACCCCTTAACTGGAGTGTGGAGGTG
Source organism: Cheracebus regulus (assembly GCA_963574635.1). Classification (NCBI taxonomy): domain Eukaryota; kingdom Metazoa; phylum Chordata; class Mammalia; order Primates; family Pitheciidae; genus Cheracebus; species Cheracebus regulus. The sequence goes on from CAUYQU010092555.1 coordinate 94,985, forward strand.
GAGGCAGGGGTGTCTGGGACGGTGCCCTGGGGTGCCACAGCATCAGGGAAGGTGTTTCAGGCAGGAGCCGGGAGCAGCAGTGGGGTCATGGAGCTCCGAAGCATCCTGTGCCTGGACACCAGGCCCTTCTGAAGCCTGCTGTCTGTCCCCTGCCCTGTCTTCATCAGATGAGCTCCTTCAGGAGCAGCGTGCAGACATGGACCAGTTCACTGCCTCCATCTCGGAGACCCCCGTGGACGTCCGGGTGAGCTCTGAGGAGAGTGAGGAGATCATGCCGTTCCACCCCTTCCACCCCTTCCCAGCCTTACCTGAGAACGAAGGTGTGTATGGGCGACAGTGCCACTTCTGGGCAGCAGGGGGAGGACAAAATGAGAGATTTTAAGTCAGTTTTTCCTAAAACCAGATTGAGTTGGGAGATTGTGTTCCTGTCAGTCAGGGGAAGGGAGACTGGATTCATTGAGCACCTAGAGTGTGCAAGGATCCTGCTAGATGCCTTCAAATCATTGGCGTCAATATCACCATTAAGTTAGAACTATTTCTCCCATTTCAAGATGGGTGACTTCAAACCCCCCTCTTCTTCCAACTTGGGCACTTCCTCACACATGGGAGGCACTTGGCAGTTGAAACAGCACCTTCCTGTTACGCTGTTACCTTTGCCCAGCTGTCTTGGGAGGTAGATGCCGGAGAGGCTGAGGAGGAGATGGGGCTGGTGCATGGTCACATCTCTGACATGAGGTGGGGATAAGAAACTGATCCTCTGGCTCCTAGGCAGGCCGTCTTTCCTCTATTCCTTTGCTGGTTCTCAGTGTCTAAGAGGATCTCTAAAAGCTGTGAGTATGCTCCAGAAATAAACAAGTTGCTGAGACCAGTGCTCTGAGAGCAGCCCATGTCATCAGTTCTGTTGGTTGCTGTTGCTGATGATGGGGTAATGATAAGAATGGCCCACAGTTACAGAGTCCATGTTACATGCCACCTTTTGCTAAGCATCTCAGTGGATGTTCTCTATCCTCACAGTAACCCTCACAGGTGGGTACTTGAGTGTCCCCATGTGGGGATTATGAGTTTTAAAGAGGTTAAGTAACTTGTCCAGGGTCACGTAGCTTGTAAATGGAGAATCAGGAGTCAAACCCAAGCCAGTCTGGTTCTGCAGTCACTGTGGTACAGTCACACAGACCTGACTGGATACAGCACTAGAACAGAGGCCTCAGGAAGGCATCAAATTGGGGGTGGGGGGGCAGAGGTGCATCCAGCTTAGCCTTCAGACCATAATGGAAATGCCTTCTAAACTAGTTAATCTCAGAGCAGTTGACTCTCCGGAAATAAAACAGGGTCTGAGGAAGTGGCATATAGATGAAGAGGCATCATGCCATTCCCACATCTCCATGGGTCTGTTGGGTGGCCATGCTTAGACAGCTTCTTACGTGCTTTTTGGGGGTCGGGGCAGCTTGGATATACCTGAACCAGGACCTTAGCTCCCTGTCAGCAAACCACAACCAACACTAACTTCAAGTTTTGCTTTTTTCTAAGAAAAATAATTATGTGACCTAAGCTAAATAGTGCAGGCATCTCCCAGAGTTTCCCAAAAAAGGCCCAAAACAGACTTACTACTTTTTTCTCTCTTATCAAGTATACTCTCCAGTGATTTGCTGTGGCTCGTGACCCTGTGGCTGTTTTGTTTATGGGATATTTCAGACATGGTGTTTTTAAGGAGGAATACTTTTTGTTCACATTATAGAGAAACTCTAAGATAGAAATTTTAAAAGAAGCCATTTTCTTTTTTAATCTCCTTTTGTGCTATTTTATTTTGTTTTTTGTTGTTTTCCTTTCTGCTAGACACTCAGCCGGAGTTGTACCACCCAATGAAGAAAGGTTGGTTTGTCCAAGATGTTCCCCTTTAAGACCTTCATTCCTCTCCACTCCCCAGTGTGTCCAAAGCTTCATGTTCTGTTTCATGCCATCACCTGGCTTTCCCCACCTCATTTCTTCAACACAGCTGTGAGTGGAGTCAGAGCAGCCCCACCTCCATGTTGCTAACAAGCTATCCTTACTCCAGCACTCCGAGGCCAGTTTCCGTGGTGTTGGTTACCACGTGGTCATGCTAAGCTTTCCCTCTGGGATGTCCAGAGAGTGCACAGCAACCAAAATAGATTTCATGACCCTTTTAATCTGGGTAGATTTTTAGAAGTATATCCAACTTAGGATGGTTGTGAACTGCTGTATCTATATAAATATGCCTAATTTGCAGTCAGATGGAGAGTCTTTCTCTTCTCCCTCTTTTTCTCTGCAATTCCCATTTACATCTTTTCTTTTTGGCTCTCCTTGCCTTTGTCTGTGCCAGTTGTCTCATGTCCCCTGAGTTGTAGCATTCCTCAGAACATTAGACACCAGTGGATGAAACGGGTGGAGGCAACCCAACTCACTGTCCTGAGTCTCCAGTTTTCAAAAACAGTTAACATTCCGTGAAGCAGTATGTGGAATGTTTTGCATACTTGATCTTAGTCCACTGAACGTCCCTGTAGGATGAGTAGGGTTTGTAGCTCTATTTTCTAGATTAGACAATTGAAGAAGTTTCTGCGATGACATGACTTGCTCTAAGAGGTGGAGGAACCAGCATTTGTACGCAGTTCTCTGTCTTCCAAAGCCATGTGATTTTATTACCTAAGTTAGTGTCACAGAGTCCCCCAAGTGAGTTGGCGGCCCAGTCATTGTGAATCATTTCAGCATTTCACGTTCATCATGTGTTATATGAGCCCGCCCTTGGCTTTGGGAGACTTCTTATGGGTGGGCCAAATGGTGTTGCCTGGCTAAGAAGTTGTGTTCAGGTTCTCAGAACACAAAGTGTGATTTGAATGAAAATCACTTACATGTAGATGTTTTGTTTTATTCTACTTGGATATACCTATGCTTGGGGATGACTGTGCCTACATTCCTTTCAACAGCACAACTGAAATGTTTATTGAGAACGATGAGTTTTCTAGAAGTTTAACCGGCTTTTGCCTTCATACTTAACTGTTATGAGTTGGGGACAATTTAAACATTAACTTTGGTGTCTTGAAGTCACTTGTTTCTGTTGTTTTTTAAAAAAAAACATGGGAGCTATACCACCTAGGAAGTATTATAACAGTTTGGACCAGCGGTAGGTCTTTTTTTTTTTTTTTTTTTTTTGGAGACAGGGTCTTGCTATCACCCATACTGGAGTGCAGTGGTGCAATCTTAGCTCACTCCAACCTCCGCCTCTGGGGCTCAAGCAGTCCTCCTACCTTAGCCTCCCAAGTAGGTGGGACCACAGGTGCATGCCACCACGCTTGGCTAGATTTTGTATGTGTGTGTTTAGTAGAGACGAAGTTTCGCCATGTTGCCCAGGCTGGTACTCCTGGACTGAAGCGATCCTCCCGCCTTGGCCTCCCAAAATGCTGGAGTTACAGGCATGGGCCACCGTGTCTGGCGACAGTAGGCCTTTGGTTGGCTCAGTGCCACATTAATTTTTGAATAAGGTCTCTGCCTGTGTGACCTTTAAAATTCTGAGAGAAAGATATGGATGGAGCTCAGAATTAAGAGTTGATTGGGCTTGGTCATAAGCATCCTTGCTGAGGCAGCACCCTTTCAGATCTCTCTCTCGAATAGTTAAGTGCAGTGTTGCTATTTCATGAGCATTTTGTGACAAAAGCTAGCTCTGATTTGCCTAGCATCACGTCGTGCAAGTCTTTAAAGTTGGAGTTTTAGAAGAATTGCATAATTTTTGACTGCATTGCATTAGCTAGCCTGCAACTTCAGCAGCTGTGGAAGCTGTTGCTAATTGCTGTGTGTTAAGAACAAGTCTAGTTGTGAGGCGGAGAGCTCTGCTGTGGCCGCACCTTGTGCCATTGCCTGCCTTTGACCAGCCCAGGGACAGCAAGCAGTGCTTTGCATGTCCGCATGTTGACATCTCACTTGCAGGTAGTTACCTTAGAACGCCAAGTATGCTGTCAGGTTGATCTAGTTATAAAAGGCTCAAATCACAGACATTTATATTGAATTGTATTTGTTATTATTAATAAGGAATTCTTATAATAGCTAGAAATCACATGCGTTGGAACTAAAAATAGAGGACTGCTTCTCATGTTCCCTCCCTGGGTCTGTGCTGCATCGTTGTGCTGCGTATTTGGATACTATCATTCAGAGTGCCACACACGAGTGACGTTGCTCAGGTGATGTCTGACCTTGGCAAGAGGAGAGTTGCTATCCTTGCTGCTCTGTTTAGAGAAAGGTGCTTTCCACGCTGATGTTAGAATTCTCCCCGTCAGTGAAATGCTTCCTTCCTGTTTATCTTCTAATAGCCACTTAGGATATGAGCATCTAGGATCTTGGCACTGAGAGGGATTGAGCATGGTGGAAGGTGCAGGAAGAAATCTGTAATTACAAACTGTGGTTGTAAATGCTATCACCTGGGAATCTCCCCAGGACCAACTGAAACTCGAAGGAAAAATAAGAGTTTAGGTTGGGGAGGGTATTTGAGGCAGAATGAATTCCCTGTGGGCTGACCTATGTCCAAGGCAATTGTGAGGATGGGTGATGTGGGAGCAGGCTGTGGGTAGTAGGTGCTCCTATAATGGTGTCATGTGTTTCCCATGCTAGGATGCCTCTGGGCTCTGCTTCTGTGTATCTTACAAAAAACATTCTCTCTGAAGGCTTGCATTTCATTTTTCCAAGTTGGAGACAAGTAAGCACTCCCTCCTCCTCCTCCATTATACCCATTGGTCCTCTGCAAATGCCTGTCTCATTCACCTTTAGAGAGCACAGGGCACCCTCAGACATGTGAACGCGGTGGCGGATGAGTCGCAGGGGGGAGGTGCGTGGTGAGGGGCTCACTGGCCCTCAGGAGAGACTTTGCTGCTTCTGTGCACTGGGTTTGAGATGGGCCGTCCTTGGGAACTCAACCGTGATCTCTTTCCACACAGGATCTGGAGTGGGAGAGCAGGACGGGGGACTGATCGGTGCCGAAGAGAAAGTGATTAACAGTAAGAATAAAGTGGATGAAAACATGGTGAGCCTGTTCTTTCTTGTGCCCAACACATTTTACTTGAGACTTAATAGAGTGAGTGATGTGGTGTCAGATGCTTCCGGAGCATATCTCTGTGTTCGTTTTCTGCACAGTAGAAGGTTGGGGGGCTCCAACGACTCCCACAGACTGGCTGTGGTGTTTAGCATCTAGGCATGAAAAAGATTAGAGAACACTTTTCAGCAGTAGTGCATCTCTTGCTATAGAGTAGGAAAATATATTTACAACTAAAGATGAGAATAACCTGTTAGAGGCCATTTTCAAGTGAGTAGAGTTAACTTGAAAATGGAAAAGTTGAATTTGGTTCTTACACTGCCTTAGGTTTATACCCCCTTTTATTAATCGAGTATTTTCTATCACTTTATAGTTCTGGATTATCCTCAACTGAGTTTGATTTTTAAATGTGGCTTTTTGGTAATCTGTTCTGAAATATGTCTCTACAATGATTACTTGAAGGAAATGCATGCAGGTGAAAACCCTTGTAGGACCAGCTGCCATAATAGAGTCTTCCCTCCATACCTGCCCCTTTATTAGGGGTTTAGGGAAGGCTGTGACAGAACTGGTTGGTTAGTGGGGGATCCCATAGGTACCTTCCATCAAAGCAGCAAGTAGCGGAGGAAGGAGGCAGTGATACCAAACTCCCCATCTATCCATTTGCTCGCTGCTGACATTCTCATCACTGTTTCAGGTCATTGATGAGACTCTGGACGTAAAGGAAATGATTTTCAATGCCGAGAGAGTTGGAGGCCTTGAGGAAGAGCGGGTACGTGTTTAGCTCTAGAACCTAAGGTTTCCTGTCAATCTTACGTATTTCTTCTTTGGACCTTCTCAGTGCAAGTAGAAAGCAGGAGAGATGCCTGGTGTGTTAATAAGGGTCCCTCATCCCCAGCTTCTCATACTTTTGGATAAGAAAGCTAAAATTAAAATCTCCATGGAGATTGGGAAGAGTGGGTGTTCTCCACATAAGGGTGGTTCCCTGCAAAGCAGAATCTCGGTGCTACTTTGGGTTTTAGGGGCTTGACCTTCAAGGAGCGTGGCCCTCAGTGAGTTACTTGTCTCACAGCTGCCAGATGGTCACTGGGACTTTGTTCCACATCTGCTTTGTTACGTAGGAATCTGTGGGCCCACTGCGGGAGGACTTCAGTCTGAGCAGCAGTGCCCTCATTGGCCTGCTGGTCATTGCAGTGGCCATTGCCACGGTCATCGTCATCAGCCTGGTGATGCTGAGGAAGAGACAGTATGGCACCATCAGCCACGGGATTGTGGAGGTGAGCTGGGCTGCTGAGGGCCTGCTCTGCACTGTGGGCCGGCTGGGAGTGGGAACCTGTGGAATTCAGGCATCTTCACTCCTCGAGTACTTACTGGACATGCCGCTCTCATCAGTTCAGTCACTCACTTGATTCCTAGGTCATGTTTTTGGAAATCAGCTCCTGCCACAAGGGGCTGTTGCCAACTTCTAGCATTAGTTTGGGCTTTGGCTATGAAAGTCATGTGAAGATTTTATGCTACAGAGTATGCTACTCTTTTCTCAGATTATTTCCTTAGTGTTCCTTTTTTCAGGTATGTTCTTTTTTAATGGGGGGAAGAAGCAACAGGAAATAGAGAAAGAACTGAAGGAGACTGTTTCTGTTCTGTCTTCTTCTGGTAACTGAACTTCTTTTGCCACTTATTCCTGATCCCCAAATATAAATACAGTAAAGACTTTAATGAGCCCTGGGAAATTAGTGCAGATGCTGATCTTAGTTTTTTCTGTCGTCCAGGCTGGAATGCAGTGGCGTGATCTCAGTGCACTGCAACCTCTGCTTCCTGGGTTAAGCGATTCTTGCGCCTCAGCCTCCTGACTAGCAGGGACTACAGGCATGTGCCACCACACCCAGCTAGTTTTTGTATTTTTAGTAGAGGTGGGATTTTCTCATATTGGCCAGGCTGGTCTCAAACTCCTGACCTCAAGTGATCCACCCATCCTCGGCCTCCCAAAGTGCTGGGATTACAGGTGTGAGCCACTGCACCTGGCCAGTTACTTGGTTTTATCTCCGGCTGGAGACTGGCCTAGCAGTAGAATTTCAGAGCTGAGAAAGACCAGAGATCCCGTGGTCCCACTCTCTCCTTGCTAGCTTACTGCTGAGTGACCTGCCTTGGCTGGCCCAGGTAGTAAGCAGTGGCTCGGAGCCTTGCTTGTCACCATGGTGCTAGGAAACCCAGTTGACTGTCATCTTCCATGTGTGCTAGCTTTCAGGGCTCTAGTTTCGAAAGCAGTGTGTCTTTGATCCCCTTATTTTCTTTCTCTCCTGTGTTTTACCACCGGTTCTCGTTTCGTCTGTCCGATGGGAACGGGCTGCTGGCTGCATTTGGTCCTCAGGGAATTGTGCAGCAAATGGCTCAGGTCTCCCAGCACCCTGTGCAGGTCTCTTCCCAGACACCACAGTGAGCCTCAGGTTTTGTTCTTTCAGGTTGATCCAATGCTCACCCCAGAAGAGCGTCACCTGAACAAGATGCAGAACCATGGCTATGAGAACCCCACCTACAAATACCTGGAGCAGATGCAGATTTAGGGGGCAGGGAGCGTGGCAGTCCTGGCAGAGGGGTGCAGGCGGGCCGGCAGATCCCACGGTTCTGATCGACGGCCGACCAGCAGCTGCTGCCAGGGGCTGCATCTGACATCCTGACCGCCTGGACTGTAGGACTATATAAAGTACTACTGTAGAGCTGCAATTTCCATTCTTTTAAATGGGTGAAAAATGTTAATATAACAATATATGATATATAAACCTTAAATGAAAAAAATGATCTATTGCAGATATTTGATGTAGTTTTCTTTTTTAAATTAATCAGAAATCTCATTTCCATTGTATTGTCTGACACATGCTCTCAATGTATAATAAATGGGAAATGTTGATTTTCAATAATAGACTTATATGCAGGCTGTTGTTCCAGTTATGTTGTGTAAGTCAACTCTTTAGGCTCATTCCTCGTCCTGGCTTTTATTTAAACAAAAAAAGAAGGCAGTATTCCCTTTGTAAGTGAGCTTTCAGGAAGTTGCTGAGAAATGAGGTGGAATAGGGAACTACAATGAGCACGGAAGCACGTGACAGTACCCTCACAAAACGATGCTAAGGGACTAGTTTCTTGAAGGCCAGTGTTCCCACGGCTGGATACCTTTGTGTCTCCATACAAGTCCCGTCACCAAGGATGTTAAAGCCATGTCATTCCCGCGTCTTCTAGAGAGCTTAGTGTATACGGATGAGGGTGTCTGCTACTGCTCTCCTTCGGAATCCAGTGCTTCCTCAGAGATTAGCCTGTAGTTTGTATTTGACATTCTTCACTGTCTTGTTTACCTGCCACAGCTTTTTACTATTCATTTCCCCTTCCAACTATGTCCAGATGTGCAGGCTTCTCCTCTCTGGACGTTTCTCTCCAAAGGCACTGATCCTTGGCCTCTGCTTTGTCCCCTCACCTCCACCCCCTCCTGGCACCAGCCTTGTGACGTTCACTCAGAGACCACACCAAGGAGGCGGCTGAAGGCCCAGGAGAGAACACCGGGAGGTTTGTTTGTATGAAAGGTGAATAGTCCAGGCTGTCCCTGAAACTGGGCCTATGGACACTGCGGAAAGCTTTGAACAATTGTTTTCTTTACATGAGTCTTTGTAATGCTTGTACAGTTGATGTTGATGTTCACAGCTTCTGCTTTTTCTTTCTTGTTATTTTAAATCTGAAGGTTCTGGTAACCTGTGGTGTATCTTTTTTTTTTATTTCCCTGTGACTTTTTTTTTTCTTTTTCCTCCCCTTTGACCCTATTCATGTCTCTACCCACTATGCACAGATTAACCTTCACCTACAAACTCCTTAATATGATCTGTGGAGAATGTACAGAGTTTAAACACATCAATAAATACTTTAACTTCCACCAAGATTGCTTGTTTCATTGACCGTGAGATTGATCTGTGTGATGATTCTGACCCCTGCCTCCAGGAGTGTGATACCTTCCTTCTGCCGAAGACCCCAGCTGTGCCTCAGAGGCGGAAATACATCTACTTAGGGCTTGACTCTAGGCCTCCAATTCCATTTGGGATTTAGAAAACAAAGAGGGAATTTCTGCATAGTACATTTGTCTGGCAAAATTTAGGCAACTGATATTTATTAATATGAGACTTCTTTTTTTTAAGATGGAGTCTTGCTCTGTCGCCCAGGCTGGAGTGCAGTGGCGCAGTCTTGGTTCACTGCCATCTCTGCCTCCCGTGTTCAAATGATTCTCCTGCCTCAGCCTCCAGAGTAGCTGGGACTGCAGGCACGTGCCACCATGCCCAACTAATTTTTGTATTTTTAGTAGAGGCGGGGTTTCACTGTATTGGCCAGGATCTCTTGACCTCGTGATCCACTCGCCTTGGGCTCCCAAAGTGCTCGGATTACAAGTGTGAGCCACTGTACCCGGCCTAATCTGAGACTTCTTAATGCTAATGGAAACAGTGAGTAGGGCGTGTGGCTGAATCTTCAGAGAAATGCTTGCAGCTTCCATTTGCTTAAATAACCTGCCACTGGGGGGCCCCATCCTCTCATTGGTGGGGGGTATTTGGTTTGTTTCCCTGACAACTGCTTAGAGGGCTTTCTGCCTGGGGACAGTTTTGTCCACTGAGCTGATTTTTTAAATTCCCAGCTGCGGGGAAGAGGGTCAGTTCAGGGGTAAATCTCAGTCGCTATCCTAGTTTAATGCCAGTTTAAATATATGGAGTAGTTATTAAGGTAATGTGTATACGTGTGTGGAGATGTACATGTGTGTACCTATGCGACTAATCTTCCCAAGGTACTGGAGTGTTTTATGAACGAGGAAGCATCTTGTGAGCCAGGTGAACAGGCTGGTTCTTTATAATGGTCGCCACTTCCCCATCAGCCTCTCCCGCCTGCCTGCATTGGTCACTGAAGCTGCTGCCAGGAAAGCCCTGAAGAAGAGGGAACTTTTTAGTTTTTCAAAACCAGTTTCTGCCAGAGTGCTCTGAAGAGTGTTGTCACCCAACCCTGTGTGGTATCAGCTGGGAACTGATCTCAGGGTCATTCTAATTTCAAAGCTAACAGACCAGCTTCATTGATACTTAGTGCTTGCCATGTAGTAGCTTCCTCCAAGGCAATGCCACATTTTGCCAGAGTGACAGAGTCTCACTTTGTTGCCCAGGCTGGAGTGCAGGGCGTGATCTCGGCTGACTACGACCTCTGCCTCCCAGGTTCAAGCAATTCTGTGTTGACCTCCCACTAGCTGGGACTACAGGCGTGCGCCACCATGCCCGGCTAATTTTTGTATTTTTAGTAGAGATGGAGTTTCACTATATTGGCCAGGATAGTCTCAAACTCCTGACCTCATGATCCACTCGCCTCAGCCTCCCAAAGTGCTAGGACTACAGGTATGAGCCACCGTACCCAGCTGCATTTAGTCTTAACATTTTGAGGCATTCTCCCTCTTCCAGAAAGAATGCTGATGTCTTCCATGGATCGTTAAGGGGTGGAGCAGAAATGCAAACCCAGCTTGCATAAAGGAGTTCTTCCTTTATTCAGTGTACATCAGTCATGGAAAACGGGCAGGTGGGGGGTGGGAGCAGCCTGGCAGCCAGTACCCATCCAGCTGCTCAGTTCTCGTGTCTCTTACCCATCACTCACATTCCTGTTGATGAGTTAGGAGTTTGGGGCTGGTGAAAGTGCAGTGGTTTCTATTGAATGTGTATTTATTACCCAAATGGGGTCATTGCAGAGACAGTCGGGGTTAGCTGAGAACCGGGGAGGCCTGAAGGATGACGTGGAAATGTACAAGAGGCAGGGCTGCCAGGCGGCCTCACCCTAGGCTGGCTCCACTCTGCTCCCTGGTGGCTCAGCCACCTCCCGGGAACTGAGAGAAGCTCATCTCCTGGTTTCTGCCTTGGTGACTCAGCCTTGACCTCTGGGGAATGTGGCCCTGCCCACCTTGCCGCCAGCCTCAGGTGCAGACAGCCAGACAGGTGCAACAGGTGCGAAGGTCCTCCTACCTGCCTGTCTGCTTTCAATTGCAAATCAGAGCCCAGTAGCTGAAGTCTGAGCTAGGACATCAGATGCCCTGATCTCTGGTTTCAGTTGTGGCAACTGATAAAGCTCTTACTTGAGGAGGCGCAGATGAGGATGTAATATGTTCCTAAGTTCTGGAGAGGCCCAAGGGTCCACTCTCATAGGAACAGGCAAAAAAACTATTTTAAAAAGGAACATTCTGTCTTGCAGTACTTTTGAAATCACAGACAGAATGGTTAGAGGGAATTGGAAGGCACCTTGTGACTCCTGATTATTGCACAGATGAAACATGGCCACATGGTCACATGCTGTTAGGGGCAGATGCAAAGGCCGTGGTTATGTACAAAGGACTCTCTTCTGCGACAAAGGGTAAAGTAGTCCTTATAAGACAAGGAGACGGGTGTCAGCTGGTATCTTGCCTGTTACCGCCTGTGAGATAAGGGGAAGCCGTGTCTGTTCCATCCTCTGTGGGTACTTACTTTTGACAGGCAGTAAGGACCGCGGACTTTGTTAGTGCATTTGCACTGTGGAGCGCCCAGATACCCAGAGACTGGGACAGGAGACATGAATTGTTTTTTTTCCCTAGAATTCTTGAAATGGATAGGGCATGGCATTCTTGAGGAATCTGCCAGAGACCTGTGGCCAAGATAAAGATAACCCAGACCTTGATTGGTTTTTTTGTTTTGGTGTGTGGTTGAGGCTTTACCTGATCAGGTAGGCCTAAGGCAGGGGCCATGCTGCAGGAGCAGGGCCTGTAAACCAGTCAATGCTGCTCTTTCATGCAGCACTGGGACAGCTTGGGGCTGAGCTCCACAGGCGAGGGGCCTGCCTCAAAGCAGACACAACCTCTAACAGGAAGGAAGGTGAGGCTGGCTTTAGTGCAGGGAAGGGTAATATTGGGAGGGGGACGTTCATGAAGGAAAGTGGGTAGCTGAGGCTTTAAATGGCCTGCATGGGACAGGGGTTTAGGGGAAGGGAAGAGGGCCAATAAAGTATTGGGGGTAGAGAAGGGAATCAACAGGAGAAAGGAACAAGAAGGCAGGTGCTGGGGTGCAGAGTCCACCTGCTCTCCACAGCCTGGGCTGAGTATGGGCTCCTCACTCCCACCTCTTGGCCTTCAAGGCACTATTTGTTGTCCCAGGCAACCACGCTTGTGGACAGAGGTCTTGGGAGGAAGTGGCTGGACTTCATGTAGGCAGACATCTTTTCCAAGCCCTCAAATCAAATCGGGAGATGAAGTCCTTTGGGTTTGGGAAGGCATCCAAGCACTTGGGCTCAAATATACAGCAGAGGTCAAGGACATCACAGGCAAGGAAATCTACAAAGGTGATCTTGTCTCCAACAAACCATGGCCCCTTCCTCAGAAACTGTGAGAAGTGCTGCATCATTGTAGGAAGTCCCTCCAAGTATTCTGCCTTCAGTTTCTCAGAGTCAGGGCTGTAGCAGACTCTGGCCAGCTGATTGGAGATGTCCATAGCCTGTTTCTCCAAAATGTTCACATGAATCTTCTCCTCTTCTGTCTCCCCACTGTCCCCCATTGTGTACTTCTTAAGTCTGTGTATTCCAGGAGCAGGCGGATGGCGTGGGCCAGCCCAAGGATGTCCCACTACCCCAGGGTCATGGACTTGCGCTGGTTGGTGTGGATTCTTATGCCTCAGCCTCTGGAGTGGCTGGGATTATAGGCACACACCACCATGCCTGGTTAATTTTTGTAGTTTTTAGTAGAGATGAGATTTCACCATGTTGGCCAGGCTGGTCTTGAACTGCTGACCTCGAGTGATTTGCCCACCTCAGCTTTCCAAAGTGCTGGGATTACAGGCGTGAGCCATCATGCCTAGCCTGGTTGAACTTAAAATATTGACGTCACTGCCTCTTTCTGATTAGAGCAGTGCCCTCTATCAATAAAACGTTTATAGTGTGTACCATATACACAGTTATTTTAAACTATATATTGTTATTTTTGAATTATCTGCATGTATTATCATGCATAGAAACTTGGAAGGCATAAAAAAGATGAAATACTTTTTCCAAATTTTATTTAATAACAGTACAAAGCCTTTTGGGTCAGTCAAATATTGCTAGTTTTGGTGCAGGCAAAGTGATCGCTTTCATTCCCTCCTTCCTCTCTCCTAATGGAAGTCTGTATTGTTGATTCAGATTTCTTAGTGTTTACCTAATGTCTTCTGTTTTCTCCCAGGAAATGACATTGTATTTAGCCTCCTCTGGACAGTAAAGGTTTCTCAGACTTTCCTTGTCTTGATGATCTTGACAGTTTTGAGGAGTTACTGGTCAGGTATTTTGTAGGATGTCCCACTATGGGGCTTTGTCTGATGTTTTTCTCATGGTAATGCATGGGGTTATGTGTTATGAGGAGGAAGACCAAAGAGGTGAGGTGTCCTCCTATTCTATCAAGGGTACGCACTGTCAACATGACTTAGACCTTGACACCTGGCTGAGGTGGTGGTTGTCAGGTCGTCTAAAGTTAATCTTCCCTCCCCCGTACTGTCACACTACACCATGTCCAGCCTGCACTTAAGGGATGGGAGTTATGCTCTCCCGTATCTTATTTTCATAATCGTGTTTTAGTACTTTGAATTAAAGCAATTAGAAAATCTGATTCAAAGGTCAGTTTGTAGCAATACTACATTTAAAGGCTTTCGAAGCTGAAAGAGTTCTTGATTATGGTGTAGATATATGTCAAAACTTACCAGATTGGACATTGAATATGTGCAGTCAATTACATTTCAATCAAGCTGCTTTTTGTTTTTTGGGGTTTTTCTCGTGTGTGTGTGATGGAGTCTCGCTCTGTCGCCCAGGCTGGAGTGCACTGATGCAATGTCGGCTCACTGCAGCCTCCGCCTCCCAGGTTCAAGAAATTCTGCTGCCTCAGCCTCCCAGGTAGCTGGGACTACAGGCGCCCACCACCACACCTGGCTACTTTTTGTATTTTTGGTAAAGACGGGGTTTTGTCTTGTTGGCCAGGCGGGTCTCAAACTCTTGATCACTCATCCCAGCCTCCGATTTGGGACTACAGGCATGAGGCACACTGCACCTGGCCAGAAAAAATAATATTTGTATTTCATGATCAGAAAAATTAACATATATTACACCATGAGTGGAGCTACATTAGAAACATCTGTGCTTTCATCCAAACCTGCTATATTCTAAAGGTTGTTTTTTTACTATATCTTCTAACAGTATATACTAACAGAATAATGGATTATAGTATTGCCATATCCTTTTCTGTGTATTATTTCGGCCATTTTTACTGTGGCAAGAAAAAGTGATTCCACCATGGTTTATGGCTTTTTGCCTTTAGCATTTAATGAGGAAATCTCAAGCTGTGCATTTATCATTTCTTAATGAAACTTTGTAAATTACTAAATCGAGTTGCATGACCTTAAGCACTGAAGAGATTGTAGTGGCTTGTCTACATGTACTGTGCATTTAAATTTTCAGTCTCATTAATCACATTGGCCTCATAATACTAGTTAATACCTCAAGACCACACTTAGAGTGAAGACTATCACTATTAATAGTAATTGTAAATCCATGGTCTTAATGACTTAGACTTTTTGGGGAATGACTTCTTAGATGGTAATTGTTTTCAGCTGAGGACTGAGCGCAGCATGTAAACAAGTGAGTCAGTGGACTTTGATTTTAATGAAACCTGTGTATACCCCACGCAGCACCCTGGGTCAGGGAGCAGGCTGGGCCAAAACTACACACACAGATGGAAGGAGGAATGAATTTGGAAGTGCAGATGATGTGGATAGGGCAGAGGAAGTAGAGAAACACAGAACATCAGACAAGTGGCCTGTGGTGAGATGTGTTTCCAGAAACGCTCTGAGGATACACTCCCACACTTGACTCACATTTCTGTGCATCTGCATCTGTCCAGTTTAGGGATACCCCAGTGTCTTTTGAACAGCTCTCCTAGATTGGGAGACTTTCCATCTTTTGAGTCCTGCCTACTTCAGCCAGAAACCAGAACTCTCCCTCTCAGCTTCCTTGTAGGTAGGGTGGGCACAGACATGTGACTGAAGACCTAAAGAGATGTACTCGCAAGAGACTTAAGAGGGAACAAAGAAAGGACGCAGGCTCGCAGTGATCCCACTTTCTGGTGGGGTGGGGTGGAAGTGACCTGCGCCCGGGGCAGCAGTGCTGGTGAGTGGCGCTGGGCTCAGGGGATGAGCTCTGACAGCACCTCCTTGGATGGGAGCAGTGGGGGCGTCCCTGAAGCCTTGTGGTGTGGCTGCAGCCTCGTTTCTGGCTGTGTTCCTCCCACACATTCTGTGAACCTCCTAACAATTTTTAAATAATTTCCTTTTTTCTCCCTCAAATGAGCTGTTCTGTTGTTTGTGAGATGCAAGGTGACAAAAATTCCATTAAGTGCCAATTTACTGAACTCTAATGGAAAAGTTGTACCTGTTGCCTTCATTTGATAAAGGAGGCAGGTTTTAAAAAAAAGTGATGTGAGAACAAGAATTCTCAGTGTGAAAAAGAAAATATAGATCCCAGCTGGAATAAGTCAGCACTCCGTGATCCTAAATTAGAATTGGGAGTATCAATATGAACAGGATGGGTGTTTTATCTCTTTCCAAAAGTTCTAGTTTTGACTACCAAAAGCCCCAGAAACAAGGACAAGGTAGAAATGAGCATTCCCTTGGAAGAACATTTTTCACAAAAAGATATTAGGATGTCTTAAAGAAGTGGCTGATTGTATGTGTGGGCAGGAAATGTACAAGTTAAATCTGCAGCATCATACCAGAGAGCAAACAAAAAGATCAAAGACGACAAGAATTGTGTCAAAAGGACTCAGCTGACTTAAAGAAGGTCCCAGTGGCCAAACAGGGAACACTTTGAACATCAATAAGAACAAAAACAGCAATGAACCCAGATATATCAAATCTCTTTTAAGTCCAAGAGTTCATAATAATACAAAAGCAAGCAAACAAACACCAACTGCTGCCTTTGGAAGATGTTAAAGAGTTAACTATTTTACACCAGCTAAATAAAGGGAGAAGGAGGGCGAGGCGAGTAGATGAACTGAGGTCAGGAGTTCGAGACCAGCCTGGCCAACATGATGAAATCCCGTCTCTACTACAAAATACAAAACAATCAGCCAGTCATGGTGGCCTGGGCCTGTAGTCCCAGCGACTCGGGAGGCTGAGGCAGGAGAATCGCTTGAACCTGGGAGGCAGAGGTTGCAGTGAGCCAAGATCGTGCCATTGCACTCCAGCCTGGGCGGCAGAGCGAGACTCTGTCTGAAAACAAACAAACAAACGAACAAACAACAATTAAATAGAGGCTCAAGCATTTATCCTTCCTTTCCTATACAAACCTTATGACCGGGTAACCAAACAGATGATGAGAAATTTCACTTTCTAGAAGTATTCCGGAAAGTGAATAAGCAGGGGATGAAAAATTGAAATCTCGCTGTTCCCATTTCCTCATGAATTTAGAATTCGAGCACAGAGCTCACAATATGAGACAACCAGACATGTCACGTGTTGAAGAACACACCACCCACTGTGAAGTCATCTTCCCTCCCAAAAAAGCAAACCTTTATCTGCTTGCACCTCTAGATATGACAGTTTGCCGGGAATACGAAGGACAAGGAACCCATGAGATAGACTCCACTATGAGAACACAATCAGCAAAATCCTAACTGCAGGAAAGTCTCCAGAACAAGTGATCTAGCTTTCTCAGTAAATAAACTGTAAAGAGGGGTGAAAAAGATGAAGTGGGAATCTATAGATTTAAAGTGACCAGCCGGGAGCGATGGCTCACTCCTGTAATCCCAGCACTTTGGGAGGCTGAGGTGGATGGATCATTTGAGGTCAGGAGTTTGAGACCAGACTGGCCAACATGGCAAAACCGTCTCTACTAAAAATACCAAAATTAGCCAGGTGTGGTGGCGTGCGCCTATAATCCCAGCTACTCGGGAGGCTGAGGCAGGAGAATTGCTTGAACCCAGGAGGCAGAGATTGCAGTGAGCCGAGATCACACCACTGCACTTCAGCCTGGGTGACAGAGCCAAACTCTGTCTCAAAATAAAATAAAATAGGCTGGGCAAGGTGGCTCACGCCTGTAATCCCAGCACTTTGGGAAGCCAAGGCAGGTGGATCACAAGGTTGAGAGTTCGGTACCAGCCTGCTCAACATGGCAAAACCCCGTCTCTACTAAAAATACAAAAAATTAGCCAGGTGTGGTGGTGTACATTTGTAGTCCCAGCTACTTGGGAGGCTGAGGCAGGAGAATCACTTGAACCTGGGAGGCGGAGGTTGCAGTGAGCCGAGATCACACCACTGCACTCCAGTCTGGGCAACAGAGTGAGACTCTATCAAAAAAAAAGAGAGAGAAAAGAAAAGAAAAAGAAGAAAAACAAGGGGATGTTTTTCTATAATCCTAGCACTTTGAGTGACTGAGGCAAGAGGATTGCTTGAGCCCAGGAGTTCAAGACCAGCCTGGGCCACAGGATGAGATCCTTTACTACGGGGGGGAAAAATCATTCTATGCAAGATGGCCAAAAAACAAACAAACAAAAAATTAGCTTGGCATGGTGGTGCACGCCTGTGGTTCCAGTAAGTCTGGAGGCTGAGGTGGGAGCACTGCTTGAGCCAGGGAAGTTCAGGCTGCAGTGAGCCCCTGACTGTGTCACTGTACTCCAGCCTGGGCAACAGAGAGAGACCGTTTCAAAAACCAAACCAAACCAAAACAAACAAAAAACCAAGGAGGTAAACCACCATCGACGTCAGTAGAGTGGTCACTCTTACTAGGGGGAGGACAGATGTTTTGGGGATAGGCACATGGAGGGCTTGGCGTGGGGATTGCCAACGTGCTATCTCCTCTCACATCTGGTCTTCTAAGGAGTTGCCTTATAATAATCCAGTAAGCTGGATATTTGTTTTATGCTGATTTCTATATTTGCACCACATGTAACAATAAAAAATTTGTGACAACAGAAAACCAGAAAACATTTACTTACATTTTTCCTTATTCATGTAGTCTTTGAATAATTTAACAAAGACTGACTGAGTGCGTGCTGGGGATGCGAAGCGACACTGGTCCTTGTCTTCAGGAGCTTTGTGCCTGGAGAGGGGACCTTTCTCTGCCCCCACAAGGCATGGAGTGGAGCAGAGAAGGAGAGCTGGCAGGGCTGTGCGTCGCCCAGGGAAATGATGACGGTGCTGTGGAGTGGGGACACAGCAGGAGGGAAGAGGAGAATCAGACAGATTCTAAACATTTTTCAAGGCAGAACCGACCACTTGTTGATTTGTTTGTGTTTGTTGTTTGTGGGTGGGTGGGATCAGGAAAGAAAAGAAGTCAGTGATGTCTTCTGGAACTGGTTGACTAAATGGATGATGAAGCCCTTTGCTAAGATCCAGAGTACCATAAACAAACAGGTGTTCCCGGCACTCAAACCTGTCATGCCGCTGAGAAAGGAGGGGTCATCTTGTCCCCCACATCCCCAGGACGTCATCTTTTGTTTAAAGATGGGGTCTCACTCATGTTGCCCAAGCTGGAATACAGTGGCTATTCACAGGTGTGATCATAGCTCACTGCAGTCTAGAACTCCAGGGCTCAGAGATCTTCCTGCCTTGGCCTCCTGCATAGCTGGGACCACAGGTGCACATCACCAAACCTGGCCTCCTAGAGCATAATCTTTTATCTCATAGAGCTCAATGGGTGTCTTGCGCACAGAAACGCTCAGTGCTGTCATTTGAATGCTATACATATGCAATGCATCAGCTGCAAATCCAGATGAAGAGGAAGCCATGCAGAGGCCAAGACCCTCCCCTAGAACTACTGTGCCACACCAGCTCACTGAAGTGCAGGAGCCAGGAGGAAGTGTAGCCGTCAACTATTACATCAAACGCATTTGGTTTAACCCTCATTAAATTACGATATGCTGGCTGGGCGTGGTGGCTCATGCCTGTAATCTTAGCACTTTGGGAGGCCAAGAAGGGTGGATTACCTGAGGTTAGGAGTTCAAGAGCAGCCCAGCCAACATGGGGAAACCCCATTTCTACTAAAAATACAAAAATTAGCTGG